>JACCPG010009307.1:0-24286 GCA_016069955.1 Drepana arcuata | reverse complement strand
ATACATACATACATATAATCACGCCTCTTTCCCGTAGGGGTAGGCAGAGACCACTTCATTCCACTTGCTACGATCCTTACATACTTCTTTCGCTTCGTCCACTTTCATTATTCTCTTCATACATGCTCTTCGGTTTAGGGTACTCTTGACCTGACCTTTTTTCAAGACGTCCCTAATTTGGTCTAGAAACGTCCGTCTAGGTCTACCCCTTCCAACACTTTCATTCACACTCGCCTTATACACTTTTTCGTCAATCGTTCTTCATTCATTCTCTCGACATGGCCAAACCATCTCAGCATACCTTTCTCAATTTTTGTCACTACATCTTCTTTCAGACCACAACGTTTCCTTTTCTCACTATTTCTTATCCTGTCACTCAGCTTAACTCCTATCATACTTCTTAACGCTCTCATCTCAACTGCATTTATTCGGCTTTCATGCTTTTTCTGCCATACCCAACTTTCACTTCCGTACATGAGTGTCGGAACCAACACTCCCCCATGCACAGCCAAACGAGCTATATACTAAGATACATATATATTTATATATTATATCCTCACGCCTTCCCACAAGGGTCCCCGAAGGGGTAGGCAGAGGTGTATAGGTAATACCCACACACCCACTTTCCGCCAGCGGTATATTAGGTGCCAACGTGACAGATGGCGAGTCCATCGCCGTTACTCAAGCACGACTATACATACGCCTTTTTGAATTTCTTCTCAGACGTATGCAGGTTTCCTCTCGATGTTTTCCTTCACCGTAAATCTCGTGGTGTGACTAATCACTGTACTTTAGTTTAGAAAAAGTCATTGGTACAGTCAGAATTCGAACTTGCGACCTTTGCGTCGCAGGCAACTGCTCGAACCACACGGCCACCACGGCTCTTGTGTAGTGGCTCACCTAAATATATATTTATACATCGCATATAAGTATCCACTATCGATGTAAAGTATACATCGGAAAGCACAAAGTACGGCCTACATCCGGCGAGGTCGTTCCACAGGAAACCGTAATCGGTCACCGGAAGTACCCTCGACTGTTCATTGTTCGCGTATAACGTTACAATGCTCATGAATTTTATACGGCAGTGTACATAATTTTATCTCTTTATTTAGCAGTTTACCGTCTGCTTTTTGAACGTTTTCATCTCATATGAGCTCTACATTTAAATGTAGAGAGAACTAGTTAGAATCGCGACTGTACCAATGAGTTTATCAGAACTGAAATACAGTGATTAGTCACATCACGAACTTTACGGTGAAGGAAAAGATCGAGAGGAAACCTGCATACGTTTGATAATAGATTCAAAGACGTGTGATACTTGTACTTGACAAACGGCGATGGAGTCGCCATGCGACATCGAAAAAATTTCTCTGGTGAAAAGTGGGTGTATGGATACTACACACCTCAGTCCACTCCTTGGGGGTCCCTTGTTCTTACAAAGACGTCAATGAAGACAACGTTCCAACTACATAAATACTAAATCTCAAGAATGGATGTAAGTAAAGACTGATTAATGAAAAAGTCTGTATGTCTAGAGACAACAAGCGCTCCTCTCTCTCTCTCTGAGTCGCCTTGAGGGACACGGACGGCGTGATGATATCAGTTTTCTCTATACTTAAAAACCTCTTTCACTTCACCCATATTCATCAATTTTTCACACACACTCCTGGGCTTCCGTCTCCTCTCCACTACGCCCGTGTCTGTGCCAATCGCGACCATTGCCCATATACCTGGTAATAATATCTAATTGAACACAGATCTGAATCAACATGTATGGAGGAACAAGGTAACCTTGAGCACGATCCCGTGTGACGTCATTACCCACTCAATTATGAACTCATCGACCCCACACACGGTGCCCGATATTTAGCCAAGCCAATCTTGGGTCCGTTCGGTTTCGACGCAGTGTTTAAGTGTGTTGATGACTGAAATTGGCATTTGATACCAATATAATAATATAGAGCCGTGGTGGCCGAGTTGTTCGAGCAGTTGCCTGCGACGCAAAGGTTGCAAGTTTGAATCCCGACTGTACCAATGAGTTTTTCTGAACTTAAGTACAGTGATTAGTCACACCACGAACTTTACGGTGAAGGAAAACATCAAGAGGAAACCTGCATACGTCTGAGAAGAAATTCAAAGGCGTATGTATAGTCGTGCTTGAGTAACGGCGATGGACTCGCCATCTGTCACGTTGGCACCTAATATACCTCTGGCGGAAAGTGGGTGTGTGGGTATTACCTATACACCTCTGCCTACCCCTTCGGGGACCCTTATGGGAAGGCGTGAGGATATATTATTTTTATAATACGAAAATTTGTGAAGGGTATAGATATTTGTCACCTAAACATGCTAGAGCGGCTGAACGGAATCGGATGAAATTTGCAACTGAAATAGATTATTAGCTAGATAAGGTTATTATATATATCCTCACGCCTTCCCACAAGGGTCCCCGAAGTTATTGTTGGAAATGTTTTGTTGCAGAAAAAAAATGCGTAGCTCATCTAGTGATTTCTAAAATACGTGGTTTGCATACTGTCACCATAGACTCGTGAAGAGCTGCACTGCAGCTAAATTCAGATTGAATCATTGTTACAATTGGAATTTTCGTTTCGTGTGCGTGCGATCTTTGCGTTTCAGGCTACTCAAAACATTCGGCCAACATGACGGTCAAAAATATATTCGTTACCTACCTATTTTGTAGATATAGTATACTACAGATACAGATACAGATATACTACAGATATAATTAAACCTTTTAATTATCTTTATATATGGTGTAATTCACCTCTATGCAACGTGACCAATTCACAACACCCCAATAATGCATTACGCATCGTGTTTCAAAACACGCCAAATTTTCAGGGTCCTTACACTGCAGCTTACGTTTACCGATCCTCTGTCGGGAGGTATGAATGGAAATTAATGATCGACCTACCCTCCTACCCTTGTCAGGCCACCAACAATGCTGTCGACTAATAAAACGCCATTGGGGAATTATATATGGTAGATTCACAAATATTAAGTCAAGTTTGATGCGGGCATTAAGTTTATTTTTTAATTATTTAACTTTATAAGATTTATTTATCACAACTTCTTTCTTCTTTAGCACAATATAGAAAAGTACAATAATATAGAAAAGGCTTCGTTAAAATTATTTTGTAAAGCCACCCTTGAAGAGTCACACTGATAGTCAGAATAGTACTAAAGACAGAAGAAAGAAATGTATGAGTTTTGACTTATGGGGTCTATAAAGGCAGACGCATTAGAGCCTTTTATTTTATGTAGTCTTATTGGTATTACTAATGTTAAGTACTCCATGCTCCAAAGCGGCGAGCATGTGTGAAGATACAAATATATGTAGGTAGATGAAGCCAAACAGTTAGGTGACGAGCCTACCCCGTGAGAGACTGGGGGGACGATTGTCTATACCTACGTATTTAATTTTGTATGTATTTATTTTATTTAAAATATACTTCATTCCGTACTTTGATTAAAATATGAATGAAGAGACTGATGAATATGGACGAAGCGAAAGAGGTATGTAAGTCTAGAACTGGCGTTCCTTTCCTATGCGTGATGATATGGTGATATATGTTTAGACACAAGATGAAACACTTGTCGATTTGCGTTTCTAAGGTCGACTGGTTCCAGTAGATTCCTGCAACTCAAAGTTTGCAAGTGCGACAGTACAAATGAGTTTTTCTGACCTTAATTGGTAAAGTAATTAGTCTATCTGTCACGTTGGAAAATAAAATATATTTAACCTCCGGCGAAAAGTGGTTTATGTGAGTAGCACCTACACACTTCTTGTACCCATTCATGGACCCTTGTGGAAAGACAGACATACTATGGTGTAGTTTAAGAACGAAAGAAAAATAAGACTTTTCGCGGAGCATTTAATTAAACATTTTGTAATCTACAAATACAGTAACATACAAAATAGTATATATGTGAATATTCTTCAACTTTCAAACTGTAATATCAGTCTGATCGGATTTAGGCCAGACAATCAGCATCTGTAATGGATTCTGGGAGTGATGTAGACGCTCATTTCACGCCACACGCGGCTGTGACAGCGCACACAGTGGGTTTGTTGTACAGTTGCAAGCGACTTCTATTCGTCAGGGTGTCTTAGAATACAACAGTTGTCTTCTAGAAGTTGTAGGGAATTGTGAATATATATGATCAAGGTAAAGAAATAAAACAAAAAGCTCCAAAATAGTTTTATAACATTACAGGGGGTAATTCACTCTGAAACATTGTTTAAAAGTTATGAATTGTTTGTAAGTATGACATTAAAAAAAATTATATAGATAAACTCTACATGCATATAACTTTGTCGTTACAGCAGATTATTATGCGAAAATATTAATTAATTTGAAGGACGGGAACGTTAAGAGTACTCGAAACCGACGAGCATGTATGAAGAGACTGATGAATGTGGACGAAGCGAAAGAGGTATGTAAGTCTAGAGAGAACTGGCGCTCTATACTCTCTGCCTACCCCGTTAGGGACTTGGCGTGATGATATGTATGTATGTATGTATTAATTAATTTTTATATGTATTTTTAATAGCTCCTTAATTCTCACAGCTCCATTGTGACCTATTCACATATTCACGTGCGTGAAATGTATTTTAACTTGTTTCTTAATACCATTTTCCTGAACAAACACTTTTTTTAAACACTTTTGTACTTAATTAGAACGGCTAACCAATGACAGTAATTAACATGGAAAAATACAAATAATTATAATAAAACTTTATTCCATAAAAAAATACAAATTAATATCTAGCCCCACACTAGGCAGTGCCTGACCCTTGGGGAAGAGAAGAGAGAGAGAAATAAAACAAACATAATTTAATTAACTATTAAATTGAGGACATCGTCTCAATCTCACTTTTTATATCACTTAGTAGGTAAAAGCTATCTGGACCTCTTTTTGCTGTATCATAACGACCAGTTAGCATGGCGTTTGACTAATTAGTGCCGATTGTTGCGACCTAAAAAGTCGTTGACGACTGCACCAAGATATCGTGTCGTATGTTTTCAGTGTAATGCCAGCGAAAAGTGCAGCAGCGCACTATTATCCGCGTGACTTGCTGTCAATCACACGGCGAGTAAATCCACGCGGCTTGCCGGTAATATTGCCTACGGGCTAGCTAACGACGGTGTAATTTGAATCTTTCCCCACTAGACTAGCTATCTTTATGACGTCATAACACGTGGCTGTCTTGCCAACTCTCTACGAAAGAAGAGATATGATGAATTGAACAGATTTCCATAAAACTTTCACTGTTACCTCAATAAGAACCGTCACAATCCGATCATAAGTTTTCAATGCGTGGACAAACATATATATATATATATATATATAACTATAGCATTTTGAAGGCGGAAGCCCCATTAGACCAGCAAACCTATGTGAATATCCTCACGCCTTCCCACAAGGGTCCCCGAAGGGGTAGGCAGAGGTGTATAGGTAATACCCACACACCCACTTTCCGCCAGAGGTATATTAGGTGCCAACGTGACAGATGGCGAGTCCACCGCCGTTACTCCAGCACGACTATACATACGCCTTTGAATTTCTTCTCAGGTGTCTTGAATCTTCTTCTTCTCTTCTTCTTTCCTATTAGAATATAATTGTAGTAAAAGCTAAACGTATACACCAAAAATAAATTTATGTATATACTTTTATCTATATAGCTTAAATAACGATGGCTGCCGTCTGGTCTAGTGGTTAGCGCTCCTGATTACGAAACTTGAGGTCGGCGGGTTCGAATGCCGCTGAAGGCAGACATTGGTGTGATCAACACGAGTATTTGTACCTTAGTATTTGATGTCCTATGTGTTTATGTATATATCTATATATATAAGTAAATATATCGTTGTCTTGTTACCATAACACAAGCTGTGCTTAATTTGGGACTAGGTCTGATTGTTAAAAAGCTACTCAAAACGTACGTCGTGTATGCAATTTTATATTCAAGTATCAAATTTTACATCAAACTTAAAATAAATATAATCCTGGGCTATGAAAGTTTAAAATATGTTTTCGCCACTATCGTAAACACATGCAAATATACGTAATTAATTCATGCTCATTACGATGATTGAACAAACCAGCGCGTTATCTACTATTAACAATTCACGGATGGAATATACTCTAAAATATTGCAAAATGCTACACAAATTATCACGCTTTATCATCAAATCCTGTAGATCATGAATAAATGCAATGCACTATTCGCTGATTATTTATTCAGGAAATTAAGCTTTTAGCAAAATGAACTTTATCATGGCTTTTCCTGAACTAAAGTACGGTAATTAGTCACACCACGAGCTTTGCAGTGAAGGAAAACATCGAGAGTAAATCTTGAGAAGCTACGTCTGAGAGGAAATTCAAAAACGTATGTATGTATAGTCGTGCTTGAGTAACGGCTATAGACTCGCGAACTGTCACATAAAATATATCTCCGGCGAAAAGTGGGTGTGTGCGTACTACCTTGATACCTCTGCCTATCTATTAGGGGGCCCTTATAGGAAGGCGTGAGGATATATTATTATTAATTATTAATTTTTTTTTCAACGTTGGAAAAGAAGCACTAGAACACACACTGAAACCGGCCATGTATGCATGAAGAGTCTTAAGAATGTACATGAAGCGAAAAAGGTTTATGAGTTTAAAGAAAACGTTCTCCTCTTCTTACTCTCTACGTATCCCGGGAAGTACTCGGGGTGATGATATGTACCCTTAACCCATCTAAACCGCACGACCAATATAGCACACACAATCAGAGTAAAATTTACTATCAGAATGAAGCATATATCGCCAGATGGACTGGGTACTAAACAAATGTTCCTATACCAAGATACCAACAATTTAATGAACATAATATTTTACGCTCGCGAATTTCCCCACTCGAACATCACGCACCTTATTTATATGCAAATTGGCTAAAACCATAACAACGATCAACTTAAAACACTTCCGCGTTGATATGTGTGTACGTGGCTGAAAAAATATGATGCATTTTATAAACACTTCAGTGACACCAGAATAATATTTGCCGTAGCAGATAGTCGACCTATTAATACATAAACTAGGGTCCCGAGGGGGTAGGCTGAGGTGTATACCATTCTCTTCTGGCCGGAGGTATAATAGGGTGCCAATTTGACAGATGGAGAGTTTCCCTTTCTTTTCCTTCACCGTCACGTTTGTGGTGTGATTAATCGCTGTTCTTAAGATCAAAGTCATAAGACTTGTAGATAGAAGATCAAAAGGCTTGTAGACGACTACTTTAATCAGTTGGACAGTCGGGATCCGAACAAATACAGTAGGTATTTGCGTGGCAGGTACGTTCAAATATGCTACAAAAAAGGTACTCTATACAACGAAACCAACTTTACAACAATAAACAATAATAACAATATAGTTTGCTAACACCTGAGTACTTATCAGGTGTAAAATCTTGTTAAAAAAGCAATATTAGATACGGAGATGTTATAACATCTTCGCTTCGCCGTAGATTTATTAAAGTGCCATCGTGACATCGTCGACATCAGACGACACGCCACCTTTGATGCATGACTATAGTATAATATCTTAGTACTTCTTCTGAAACGTATACAGGTTTCCTCTTGTTTTCCTTTACTGTAAAGCTTATTGGCAACAGAACAGAACAGTATGAATTTGCAAAGCAACTTATAATCTTTGCTTTGCAAATTCATACTGTTTTTACAATAGTCCGCTAAACACATGGTGGTCGAGAGGCAGATTCTGCAAGTTCGCATCTCGACTGTACCAGATGAGTTTTTCGTGTTCAACGTAAGAAATGGCGAGTCTGCCGTCGTTTCTTAAGCGTAACTTTAAATAACCTCACGCCTTCCTACAAGGGTCCCGAAAGGGTAGGCAGAGGTGTATAAGTATTACCAACATACCACACACCCACTTTCCGCCAGAGGTATATTAGGTGCCAACGTGACAGATGGCGAGTCCATCGCCGTTACTCAAGCACGACTATACATACGCCTTTGAATTTCTTCTCAGACGTATGCAGGTTTTCTCTCGATGTTTTCCTTCACCGTAAAGCTCGTGGTGTGACTAATCACTGTACATAAGTTCAGAAAAACTCATTGGTACAGTCGGGATTCGAACTTGCGACCTTTGCGTCGCAGGCAACTGCTCGAACCACTCGGCCACCACGGCTTAACGTAACTATAAATACGTCTTTAAATAATTTCTCATACATATGCATGTTTCTTCTCGGTGTTTTCGTTTAGCGTAAAGCTTGTGGTTGATTTATCACTGCTACTTAAGTTCAAGAAAATCTCGAAAATCAGAACATACAATCATTACGCTACGAGTTACTATTATACTATTCGAGCCACACAGCCTATCCATCATCCCATTGCTTACGAAGGCCTCCAATCATATTTTACAGAAGCAATAAGCGCAATATTTTACCAATATGTAAGATAATCTCGGTCCAAACAACGCCATCATAATAATGTTAGAGCAAATCAAGTTTTAGATAATTGCGTAACGCAGGGGGCGAAATCTAATAACGTGGGGCGACCGCAATAAGAAATGAATGTACTTGGCTAGGTAAATAAGGACACAGTTTGGAAGTAGTTTTCGGTTTGTTTGAATTGAATAATCATAATGCCGTAGTAGCCGATTGGTTCGAATGGTAACCTGTAAAGCAAAGATTTCAAATTCAAATCCAGACTGTACCAAGGAGCTATTACTGAACTTATGTGCAGTGATTTATCTCACCACCAGCGATTTTGTAAACATCGGAGCCTGCATACGTTCAGATACATTCAAATACGTATTTACCGACGTACTTGAGAAACGGAGACTGCCTCGCCATTTGCAACGTTAACACCTAATTATGTACATACATATATATCATCACGCCGAGTCCCTAACGGGGTAGGCAGAGAGTATAGAGCGCCAGTTCTCTCTAGACTTACATACCTCGTTCGCTTCGTCCACATTCATCAGTCTCTTCATACATGCTCGTCGGTTTCGAGTACTCTTGACCTAAATATATCTCCGACTGAAAGAGGGTATTTGTTATACCTCTGCCTACACCTTAAGCATAAATATGTGTACTTTTAGAAAAAGTTAATAATAATTATAATATATCCTCAAGCCTTCCCCAAGGGTCCCCGAAGGTGTAGGCAGATGTGCATAGGTAATACCCACACACCCACTTTCCGCCAGAGGTATATCAGGTGCCAACGTGACAGATGGCGAGTCCATCGCCGTTACTCAAGCACGACTATACATACGCCTTTGAATTTCTTCTCAGACGTATGCAGGTTTCCTCTCGATGTTTTCCTTCACCATAAAGCTCGTGGTGTGACTAATCACTATTTCACATTTCATAATCTCATAATTTTAACTAATTACTGCGTTTCACTTAACGCATTTGAAACAGCCATGGAAATTACGATACAAGAGTCGTAATAACATAAGCTCTACCCGTGAATGCAACATATAAAATAACAGTAAAATTAATTGAAAACAAAAGTCTATGAAGTGCTCTTCAGGTCACAGTACGAAACAATAGAACAACACAGTCTACAGCAAACGTAACGATACAATGCAATAATTGAGTACAAGTGCCCCAATACATTTGCAACAATGAACACTGCGCTGAATGAACACTGAAAATGTCGCAGTGAAGGCCTCGTATCGAGAGGAACATGAAATGGATACCGTTGGTGTTTAGTTAGTACAATGAAGTGAGGGACAAGTTGCGGACAACACCTGACTGCACGTGACAGTTGGAATTCGCAAAGTTCACTGTATTGTCATCGCCACCTCAACAACTGATTTAATGTTAAATTGTTCCTGACACACAATGTTTGGTTCAGGCGGGATCGAGTCCGCGACCGCACAGCTTGCCAAAAGGCCACGATGAAAAGGATTTAGAGCCAACATGTCTAATTCTCTTGTCTCATGGTCTTATGCCACTTTGTATTATAAATGAGAAGAGGCAGAGGAAGGCCACGTTCCAACTACCTGGATCAAATAGATCGGAGTCTGAAGGACGGGAACGTTAAGAGTACTCGAAACCGACGAGCATGTATGAAGAGACTGATGAATGTGGACGAAGCGAAAGAGGTATGTAAGTCTAGAGAGAACTGGCGCTCTATACTCTCTGCCTACCCCGTTAGGGACTTGGCGTTATGATATGTATGTATGTATTATAAATGATTTTTATTTTGGAAAATAGCACCCTTTGAAAAATGACTTCGCATAATCAAATCCCAAACATATCAGCCTTCAGTTAAGCGGAGAGCGGTACGTAAATATGTATTACCGCTGTAATTTGGATAATGTAAGGCATGTGAGCTAGATTATAAGGCTGCGTGTACACCAACGTTGTAAAAACCTAGAAAACTAAAAAAAAATCCAAACTTATTGCCATAGCGCCAAATTAAGGAAAGCTCGTGTTATGATAACTAGACAACGATATAGTTACTTATTTAGACACCTACATGAATACAAAGGACGTTCAAGACTAAGGTCTGCCCTCAGCGGTAATCGAACTCGCGACCTCCAATTTCGCAGTCAGGAGCACTAACCACTAGACCAGACGGCCGTCAAGTATGGTTTATGCACTATACGTATTATATATCAGGAAAGCATGAGGTCTATCTGATGGTAAGCGAGCGGCAACCGATGCCTATGGACGCTTGCTTGTTTCCGACCGGGATTTTTCAGACCTGTCCTGTAGAGCTCAATGCGGCTCTAGGGAATAACTCCACGGGGACATCATTCCACATCACACCACAGCCTGATTGTTCGCGGAAGGAAACTCTTTTGAAACCACGCACTGACCTGTTTAGTTCCAAGAAATGGCGAATTATAAATATGAGCATACTCAATATTTATTGTTATACTTAATATATGAAAAATACCTTGCCTTCGTATGTAAGCAAATACTTCACGACTTGTGAAGTTTTTCTGTGTATGCGCGCTTTAGCTCTTACAAGACGGCGCCCCTTAACTGTAAAATATACGCATACAAATATATCTGAGGAGGGCCCGCGACATCGAAGCATTAATAATCTGAGCGTCACGTGACAACGCGTTGTTTCGCACGAGCCACGTCGACCTTGGGGTCGCATCAACGAATTTATTGCGGAAAAAATGTACCAAACAACGCGGGAAAGATTTAATTAAATATCTTGTTATCAGATAGAGTTATAATAATAATATCCTCACGCCTTCCCACAAGGGTCCCCGAAGGGGTAGGCAGAAGTGTATAGGTAATACCCACACACCCACTTTCCGCCGAGGTATATTAGGTGCCGACGTGACAGATGGCGAGTCCATCGCCGTTACTCCAGCACGACTATACATACGCCTTTGAATTTCTTCTCAGACGTATGCAGGTTTCCTCACGATGTTTTCCTTCACCGTAAAGATAGAGTTATAAAACATACATATCATCACGCCAAGTCCCTAACGGGGTAGGCGGAGAGTATAGAGCGCCAGTTCTCTCTAGACTTACATACCTCTTTCGCTTCGTCTACATTCATCAGTCTCTTCATACATGCTCGTCGGTTTCGAGTACTCTTAACGTTCCCGTCCTTGTCAGTCCAATCGATTTCATCCAGGTAGTAGAGTTATAATGATAAAAATAAAAGTAACTCGACGGTACTCGTATGAAATATTAAACTAGGAGTAAAATTGTTTCGAGTTCTGACAACCTCCTGTCTACCTCCGAAACCTTTCGAAGTCGGGTAAACATATATGGAAGAAATAACAGCTTCAACTACTATTTCAACCTTGTTACAAAATACAGTCTAAGAAAACCTAAGCTTAGAGTTAGTTTCGTCACTGTGGGAAATATGTGTTCGTCTAGCTTTGAGATGGTCGGTGTCAAGAGAATAATATAATAGTTCGTATGGATCTTGTTTGTAGTATACTGTCTGACTAAACTGGAGCTCGCTTGTCACCAGACATGTATTAAATGACAACGCTTAATAATAATAATATCATATTTATTTCGAAAAACATCCATAGCGTTAGTAGACAATTGACTTAAAACTATGTTAGTGAACCCCTTGAAACATGAAATAAATTATTAAAAATAAAAAAACAAGTCATAATAAAATAAATTAAGTAAAACTTGTTTTTTTTATATAATAATATAATATTATTTTATAGTATATTATATTATTAAAAATAAAAAAACAAGTCATAAAATTATTAATACTTGTGACGTAACGTCTACTTACATAGTTACAACGTTACAACTGACAGTTGCTGTATGGTTTTTAATAATATTTTCGAAGCAATTTTTTATATAATTATAACAGTTTAAGCATTAATCTCCTTTCCATAAAGAGGTGATGTGCCAAATTCTCTGATACCCATTTTTCGTATATAAACATACGCCTAGTCCCTAACGGGGTAATCTCTCTATTTGCCTTTCAACCCCGTTAGGCAGAGACAGTAGAGCGCCAGTTCTTTCTAAAAGCAGCGCGCGAAAGGTCCGCAGCGCGCGAGTGTTAAGCAGGCTGTTGCAAGCGGCCATAGGCGGCGGTGACCGCTTACCATCAGGCGCCACCTATGTGTAAAATATACATATCTATCTCCATGTTTTTTTGTCTTTTTAGTGTCACATATGTTAAAGCGCATTTTTAGTCTATAACGTTATAATGTGCGTAATATTATTTCGGTTAAGAGAGCACAGCCAGTCATTTGATATCCATCATAACTACGTAACTCAGTGGATATAATAAATTCGTGCCGAAATAGAGGGCGCGAAGCTTCCGACAATAAAACGGGAAACTCAAGAAGTGTTCTTCAAAAGTTTCACAACTCATTTGGAAGAGGCGAAAAAACTACCGCAGTACCCATTCTGACTGGCTTTATTAGGAAAACTTCAAACAAAAGTGGGATCGACTTGAATGAGATCCAGTCGAGGACTTGCGGCTTGTAGGCGTTATTTCTTTCTAGAAAACGTGCGTAAAAACTTTTCGCATCTTTTCGTATCATAATAGCAAATGATTAGGACGCTATACGATCAAGCTAATATAGAAGACGGTCGGAGCTTGACAGTGGGGACTTATAGGTAGTTGGAAAAGTCTAGCTTTGTAGCTAGGTTTTGGAATTTAATCTAGGAATCTAGGAATTTTTTTATACTGCATCGTCTGTTATTTTCATACTGTGTGCCTCAGAAAGTAGAGGTCTTTAAAAGTGGAATTAAAAGGAATAGGTCGAAAAATAACAAAAATGCTATATAAACATATTGTCCTATTATAAAAGCAAAGGTTTTCTGTTAAATAATTGGCGTGTAAATGTAACTTTTCGTACGAACACATTCTTAGATCTCTGAGGTTTTATAAAACCAAGGTATCCGATGAATACAGCCATAGGCATTCATGATTGATGCCGTAATTTATCTCTTAGAAGGACGCCTGTAAGAGACGCCGATAAATTATAACTTGGTACCAAGTTAGATCGAGTTAGTGCATCGGTCCAGCGTTAACTTAAATAACCTGGGCCGACGTACAGCACTACCCACTGAATACTAAAACGCTCATTTTTATTCCAAGACTGCCGCTAATGTTGATTTAGGGTTCACTTAATACATTACTTGTGTAGTTACGACTTACTTGGAAGTGTGAAAGAATTATATAATTGCAAGTTAGAATCCTAAATGCACTAATGATTTTGTTCTGAGGTAAAGTACTGTGATTTAATAATTTACTAAATTATAATAATTTTACAAAGAATATAGTATTGTATTTTTTATTATTTTTTATTTAAATTTAAATTTATTATATTATATAATTATTAAATAAAATAATAAATTTATAAAGTAAAATAACAATTAATCATACCACCAGATGTAGATTTATAAGTAGTAAAGGACTAAGAAACCTGCACAATTTTAAGATACAATTGATTTACGTATGTATTTTCGTACTTGAGAAATAACGTTGGCACTTAAATTAAAACTAAAAATTAAAACTTAAATATACTCCGGCGAAAATAGGGTATGACAATCAGTGAGATGGTAATGTAAGCTTTTACATCACATACACGAGAAAACCTAGACCTACTACGTTACGAGGGGAAAGTCTATGGTGCGAATTCTCATGTAGAATTTTAATCCCGGCGAAAATTGTGCGACAAAATTTTTTGTTTATCGTTTATCGTCATGCATGCATTGGTATGAAATAACAGTGGGATTTGCTTAGTAAAAAGTAATATTTATGAATGATAGGTAAGTATAGCGGGATTACTTATGTAAATGAATACTTGCTAGTAACATTGTTTTCGTCCCATAAAAAGGGAACTGAAGTTAAATTAACCGGAGGCTTTGTACCGCCGCTTCCCTAACCGATTTTTTCCATGAAACTGGTAGTAATGGTAATTTAATATTTAACATATGACGCTCAATAATGTGATTTTGGTGTGAATAAATATTATGCATTACAATTTTTGAAACTGCCAACACAGCACCCCTTTGCTGAACCTTCTGTATGAAAGTATCTCGTTACTTGAGTTTTCAGAACTTTTGCTACTTAACCGGTGAATGACGATCAAGAGAGAACTTCCGTCGGGTCTTAATTAAATGCTAAGCAACACACCTAAGGGTAACCAAGGGTAGTAATAGCCCAAAATGGTGCTGGGACGTCGACCTAGGGCAGGCTGGGTTAGTCTGGTATTATTGATATTTACATAATCGAAGCCATTTACACTATTTACATAAATAGCAGTGGTGGACGAGAGGTTCGAGAAGTTGCCCGCTACACAAAGATCGCAAGTTTGAATCCTTTATTAGTAAATCAACAAAATCAACGACGACGTATGTGGAAGACAGCGAATGAGACGCAACGATTGGAGCCTTTATATATCTTCCGAGCACATACATACATATATATCATCACGCCAAGTCCCTAACGTGGTTTTCTCTGGATTTCATACCACTTTCGTTTCGTCCACATTCATCAGTCTCTTCATACATGCTCGCCGGGTTCGAGTACTCTTGAGGACCCGTCTTTAAGTGTCCTATCTAGGTAGTAACATAGGCAATACCTATTATATTAAAAAAATATATCTCTGTGTAAAATTAAACAGTGATATGAAATTTTACGCGGGTGAAATGCGTGCTCAGCTAGTAAGGTTATAAGTGTAATGATTGACTCAAAATTAAAAAATAACAGCTGATTAGAAAGTCCTAAGACTTCTCGTCTGGACGGCTATGTAAAGTATTTGAATATTCCGCCAAACATACAGAGCCGGCTCTCATACGTTGCCCGCTAGATTACTCTTAACCATACATTCCAGGGCTGTCTCCGGTGCGTGGAATTACTAGAGCACGTTAGAGACAGGAATTCCTTGGGAACGAAATTATGTACTTTGTAGGCGCTTACCTAAAATTACATTGCTTTATTGTGGTGCTTCAAGGTTGGTGAAATTATCTTTCAAGCGATATTAACCTTTTTGACCCAAAAACATGCATTACATCACTAAAGATAGTAATGAGATTCTTCATTCAACTGAATTTTACTCATATTGGTAAGAGATCTATCTCTTTCTTGTAATTTTCATAGTTATTCTTTCTTTGCGTACTAGTGCCAGTATCTCTTAGACGTAGGCAAAGGAGTAATATGAACAATTTCAAGCACATTACATACATAGTCTTTTGATGGCCGAGTGGTTCGAGCAGATACCTGCAATACAAAGATTGCAAGTTCGAATCCCGACTGAACCAATGAGTTTTTTATTTATTTATTTATAAGGTACACCAACAATACACATATTGAACATTAAAGTAAACTTAATCATAAAAATAAAGTCCTGATATGTGTATCAAAGACAGGTATACACAACATTCACCTTATATGGCTACATAATATCATCATCATATCATCACGCCAAGTCCCTAACGGGGTAGGCAGAGAGTATAGAGCGCCAGTTCTCTCTAGACTTACATACCTCTTTCGCTTCGTCCACATTCATCAGTCTCTTCATAATATTATAATGGATAATTATAAAAGAAGTATATAATATATAGTAAGTATATTAAAATAAGCATTGAAAGCTCACATCAATACAATTATCTTTGTATACAGTGTAAACGACAACGTACCGACAAAGTAACGACTCTATTCATCCTTCCCGAGGACACAACAACAACCATAATCCCGCAAAGTGCATTGAAATAAAACCCGGCAGTTTTTCACACGCTATTGGCCGGGACACGAGTCTTCCATTCACTGAGATGTGTTCGAGACAGGTTCAACATTGAGACATTGTAATACTGAATAAAGATTGAAATTACAAAGTTGATGGTGTGGAGAGATATCATTCTTTGCCGTGTACGCCCTAATGTTGTGGCTTTGTTGCAAAAACGGAACAAATTTATCAAATGGAAGCCTTATACATTTGGATATAAGTATATAATAATAAGGCTGTATTACTGGTAGTAGCGTCATAGATAGACATCGTCACGTCGAGACCCAAGCTGGATGAGTCGAGAGAGTAGGGCGACAGGTCTCTCCAGATTTACGGATCTCTTTCCCCTTCATTTCTTTTCATCTCAGTTTCTTGATACATGTTCGCCGGTTTAACTCTTCACTCGTTACGATTCCTTTGGTTCGATTGTTTTGATCTAGGTATTTGAAATGTGGTATTCTTCTGCAACTTCTTCCACACACTTTTAATTTTACAACCACACTCTCATTCACGCCATTTTCTTTGTAAAATGCACTGGCGAAATCAATATTGCCAGTCGTTACGCGGCAATCCGTAGCCTCGTTAGGAGGTAAACTCATTAGGAGCTTAACGGTAAACGAAAACACCAAGAGGTAGCCTGCATATGTTTAAGAAGAAATTAAAAAACGTATGTAGCTATAATAGCCGCGCTTGCAGAACGGCGATGGACTCGCCATCTGTCACCTTGGTTACTTCTGTTTATTCCATAGAATATACATACGCCTTTGAATTTCTTCTCAAACGTATGCAGGTTTCCTCGCGATGTTTTCTTTCAACGTAGAAATCGTGGTGCGACAAAACTTTATACTTATGTTCAGAACAACTAATTGTTCCAGTCGGGATTCGCACTTGCCGTCTTTTTTGCTGCAGGCAACTACTTGAACCACTCGGCCACCACGGTTAGTGTAGATATATTAATTATTAAATTTACTTTTAATGCTCACGCTCGAGTCCCTCGTGGTGAAACAGTGGATTCTAAAGCATATCGATTACATTTCATAAATTTGTATACTAAAAAGGTTATGACAAATATCCCCCGTGGAATAGGCCCTTTACATAAATAATAATAATATCCTCACGCCTTCCCACAAGGGCCCTCGAAAGGGAAAGCAGGGGTTTATAGGCAGCACCCACACACCCACTTTCCGACAGATATATTCTACGCAAGCACGACTATAGATACGCCTTTGAATTTCTTCTAAGACGTATGCAGGTTTCCTCTCGGTGTTTTCCGTCACCGTAAAGCTCGTGGTGTGACTGATCACTGTACTTAACGTTTAGAAAAGCTCATTCGTACAGTCGGGATTCGCACTTGCAATTTTTGTGCTGCCGGCACTACTCGAATCAAAGCTTGAGCACAATTTAGAGAGTATCATATAATAAAATATGCTGTGACACTCAGATGAGGTAGCATCGAAGTATATTCAGGTCACGAGAGCCCAAACAAACATCCATGAGACTGTTTTCACAATAAACCAAATTCTAATACGTGCCACATCTCTACGGATTCCTAAACAATATTTATGATCTGCAAGCGGAGGCAGTGATGCGATCACAAGAGCTTCCCACTCGATTGTTGGGAGTTTTAATCGATTTGCAAATGATATACGCTTGCATGATATGGAATTTTAATTTGCTTGGTTCATTCAAGATTTTTAATATAATATTCGATACGTAGGAATAAAATTGCATCGACCAAATCGAAATTAATTTATATAATTCTTAGTAAACAAAATAAGTAATTATGGATAACTATTTATTTTACATAAGGGGTAGGCAGATGAAATAACATCACCATTTCGTCGGAGATATATTTAGGTGCCAAAGTGACAGTCGGCGATTTCTTAAGCTATATTCGGAAATACATACGTTTTGGAATGTTATCAAATGTATGCAAGTCTAGAAAAAACTGGCGCTCTAAAATTAAATATGCATGTAGAACATATAACACTACTACAATAGCGAATTTGAGTTTTTTATTTGCCAAGGACTACATTTTCCTATTCCAGTTTACCGAATGCTAATTTACAACATCAATCGATATAATTATAAGAATTCAAAATGGCATCACTATTAAATTGGCCTAGTAAAACACGCCGTGGCAGTATTGATGTAAATGAACAGTCATATACGGAGTAATTAATTTAATTCTGAGCTTGTATAATCACGAATAGGCACATTAACTGACTAATTGGTGCCATTGTACCCGCGCTATCACTCAGCCTCTAAGGAGTAGGCTGTAGGCAACGTGGTTGTAATTACCCGTCATGGCATCAAACATGCTCATACTTCTATATTACGCGCTTTGGAAGTGCCTTTGAACTCCCTGGCAACCTTATTTATTTATATGGTATACGGTAACGAAACATGATATATTAGAAGTATCCCGTATGCGAATATAGACAAATGTTCAGTTCGTCGCAACAGAAAGATTGCGAGTTCGTATACCGACTGTATCAATGAGTTTTTCTAAACAGTGTTTAGTCACACACACGAGCTATATGGTGAAGGAAATCTGCATACGTCTGAGAAGAAATTCAATAGCGTATGTACTCAAAGTTAGATTGAAACTTGATCTTGACTTGACTTGAATGACTTGACTTGATTGAGAGATAGCACATAAAATATAATACATACATACATACATATCATCACGCCGAGTCCCTAACATAATATTATATCCTAACGCCTTCCCACTAGGGTCTCGAAGGGGTAGGTAGAGGTATATTCGCTAGTATCCAAACACCCAATTTCTGCCCGATATATACCTACTGATACAAAAATATGTCGCTGGCGGAAAGTACACCTCGTATACATTATTCTTATTTTTTTCAATCTTATATACTTGCACATTCATTATTGTAACAGAATCACTTAATGATTTCATTCAAAATTACGTCTAAGATTGATCACATACCTCACCATCAGTCTGTAGGTACCTACCAGATTCGCATGCCAACACAAAACAATTTGCTCATCAGTCACCTAAATGGATAATGGAATTGAATACATGCGCGTTTGCTCAATCATTTTTTCCTCAACACAAATTACAAAACAGTAACGAACGCTCCGCGCTCACGGATCACCTGTCAGCCTACGTCATCCATCATGGCCGCCACGACTCCCGCCAAATGCGAACGCTTTTGTGCACAAAATGGCGGCGCGTTGTCTTTAATAAATGCACGTAATCCGCCACCGCGTCCAAATAAATAATTTCGGTGTCGTGTTTAAATTTGCAGGTAGGTAAATTTATGAAGCTAACAGAAGTAGTCTACAAATACGAGCTCTCATTATTAACCCTGCATTTTTTTTATTCTGTACATAGGTGGTGTAGTCCTGGAAATTGGGATAAAAATAAAATATTGTAATACATTGGTCCTTATATCGAAGCCTTCTAAAAAGAGAAAAAACATTAGTTTTAATAATTGACAAATTAACCTACTTATCTATTATGCCGTGGTGGCCGAGTGGTTCGAGCAGTTGCCTGCGACGCAAAGGTCGCAAGTTCGAATCCCGACTGTACTAACGAGTTTTTTCGAACTTATACAGTGATTATCACACCACGAGCTTTGCATACGGTGAAGGAAAACATCGAGAGGAAACCTGCATACGTCTGGAGAAGAAACGCGCATGATAGTCGCTTGAGTAACGGCGATGGACTCGCTATCTGTCACGTTGGCACCTAATATACCTCTGGCGGAAAGTGGGTGTGTGGGTATTACCTATACACCTCTGCCCCTTCGGGGACCCTTGTGGGAAGGCGTGAGGATATATTATTATTATTATCTATTATGCCCTATAATTATTAAAAAAAATTACACCATTGGGTTCATATTAATAAATAATAAGATATGTAACAATATTTTTTATTTATCACGAAGGTGGTCAACAAGCATACGGTATGCCTGATGGTAAGCGGTAAAGAAAAACTAATAAATAAAATAACCTTCACCGCTTCAGCATTCAGCACCAATTCCGGTAATAGTCTGATCCACTCGCCGTGTTCTCGACGACGACTCCCGCTCGGTTATGCTTCTCTCCGCCATAGAATTATCACGCTGCCTATTATCCCGATAGGCGGTGTGGCGCCTCCTTCGTCCAGAGGGAGTTCGAGGCAAAGAGATGATTGTCTGATTGGACCGAGCCGTGGTCCGTGCCCCATACAACGCTTGCCTAGCATATGCTAGCTATATAGCTAGCTAGATGCCCTAATACAAAATAACCTAATGTTATAAATGATTTAGGTACTACTTAATAAGCAACCGAAAATATCCCAACTCTAAATTACTCTAATTCATAGTAATTTGAAATGACTATTATTTATAATAGATACAAAATTGCAATGACAGATTTTCCAAAGACAGATTTTGAGAAAGGTAGGGGAATAACGGGTTTCCCGTTCGAATTTGGAGCTGCCCGACTGGGGCAGGACCTCCACCTTATAAAAGTCCGTAGCCAAATAACATATTTTTTGTGCTTTATTACTACGCAGTAAGGTTTCCAATAATTTGGGATTTCAGGATTGATATATTGTGTTGGCAGCAGAGGGATTAGTCCCATTATACTGCCAACACAGTATAACTTTCCGAACAGAATGGCAACGCGCAAGTGATACTTTGGTATCATGAGCGTAAATAGGCCGGTAACCGTTTCCCATCAGGTGGGCCGTATTCTTGTTTGCCACTCTTGTTGTATAAAAAAAAGTACAGCTAATATGAATAACTGAACAGTACACCTCAGTAGCTCATTTTAAATCTTTAAGACCAGCTCGAGCCTGATTCGTAAAGTAAGTTGGGTGCCGTGAGCTCCGAGATCAGGGGCACATTATACATTATGCAGCGCATAAAGCACAAGTCAACTGAATATATACATGCGTTATGCATGTGCTTGTAAAGCAAGCATTAAGCGACGCATTACGTATAAGGTTAGATGCAACCATTATTGCATAAATTTCACTTGCTTCGGGCGTTTACCCAGTGAATGGAGCTGAATTTCAGTAAAAGGTAATAAATCCCTAGGAGCATTCTAAAAGAAGCATACATAATATAAAAAAAAAACACGGTAAGGTTAAAAAATACAAAATAAAAAAATATTTTGGATTTGGTTCGGCGACAATTTATGACCAAATATTATGTATATTTCAGCCTTGCCACATGGATCCCTGAAGGGGTAGGCAGAAATCAGATAAATCAGGCTCGTCAATACAGTTCTCATTAATATTCAATCCGTCAAGTTGACCGTATCAACTAAACCCAAAATTAACGATGTACATACAATATATACCTGTGTATATGTCCCTATGTCATTTGACTACTAATCCATAACATTTTTTTGCAAGAATAATTCCTTTTACCGCAACATCAGAGTTTGCCGAAAGCCTGAATATCATGTTAGCACCAAATTGCGTATGAAGCGTGAAACCAAATAGGTATGTATCGATTTGAATGGGATGAACGTAAATATTGCCCAATGGTATGTAGAGAAACGATACAAAGAACGGGTTTCCGAAATGTAGACCAATAACTTACCAGTAATCAAATCATCTTTTCATCAATTTTAGTGAGAGAGCATAAACAAAGCGGCGCCTAACAGAATTATTCATAATGTTTAATTTATCACGACCAGAGGCAGATCACGTTCACACCACCTAGATCGAATCGATTGGACCCTCAAGGATGTAAACGATAAAAGTTCCAAACTGGCGAACATTTATGAAGGACTGATGAATGTGGACGAAGCGAAAGAGGTATAGGTAAGTCTAGAGAGAACTGGCGCTCTATACTCTCTGCCTACCCCGTTAGGGACTCGGCGTGATGATATGTATGTATGTATGATTTTTTGTTTTATTATAACACTTAACCATCCACTATATAAATGACTAGCGGTCCGTCCCGGCTTCACACGGGTGGACATAAGATTTTTCTTATTTAAAAGAAAATATAGCCTATGTCACTCAGGATGAATGTTTTTTTCAAATCGGTCGAGTAGTTTCGGAGCATATTAAATACAAACAAACAAAAAAATCAAATCTTATCTATTTATAATATCAGTATATGTACGCGCCGCTTAATAAATTATTTATATTATCTATGCACTACTCACCACACTAATTCATTAGCTGTTACACTCTCCTAATCCGTTCCCAAAATCATTCACCCGCTCCCTTCCGCACTCACAACTCACAAGAGTCGACGCTTACGCTACACACGCGACGCACGCGCTTCTTCAATAAAATTCCCTAAATTATCCTAATTACCGCAACAGACTAATAAGTGTGTGGACTCATTAAACCCTAATATAAAGAGTGTGATCGTGCAGTGGAATCAGTGCCAGATGGAAAACTCCACTTCGAAGGACAATTCAAATTAACCGCCAGGTACCTATCCCTTTCACTGCTGAAATACATCACAGTATAGGAGTTTAGATGTACGAATAAGTACATTGCGATGTAGGGACTAGGGAGCTAGCGCGTCGTACGTGATATAAGCAAATTGAAGTTATTGCTGCGTAGGGTATCTTGCTTGTTATCCAGCCTGGCGAGGAGCGTACGATGAGTGGCGCTTTTTATTCAGACACATCTTTAGCACTACATCATTTATAACCTAAGTAATATCAAGTACAACGAAACTTAAAGATGTCAAACAAACTAGCGCTCCAACCAATAATACCTAAGCGGAACCGCTGCCTTTAGGCGCTTAAAACATCGAAGGTAGCAGCATTTTTTCACGTCCTGCTTCAAAATCGCGATGTAAATTTTAAGAGAAATTCTCATATCAAAAGACCTTACAAAATCAAAAGATCTTCGAAGAAAAATGTGTATGGAAGACAAGTGTGCATTTAAAGTTTTAAGATGATCAAGCAGACTTTTGCATATAATTTGAAATTGTCTATTTGCAAGCGAAGTCTAGACATTGTAAAGTCCTAGTTGCTCAGGCGAGACAGAACTTGTGCCATGCAAATTACAGCACTATCCGTGTTGTTAGTAGTTTCACGCACAAACTGCGAAGGAGGCTTAGTAGTTTTAATGGGAGATTCAAATGGGTGTGCCGACAACATAATAATGATTCTATAAATTTTAAAACAATGGTCTCATGAGGAATATTGGAATATATTAAGGGGAGCAGAAAAAAATTGAAAAAAGAAAGGAAAAAAATACCGACCATATTGTAAAAACAAAATAATAAATGATAGTCAGGTAACGTCTCAGATTCGCAATCGCGACGTTTGTTTGTGTTCATGTAGGTAGACGAAAGGCGTGAAGCCATTCACGCTTTCCCACAAGGGTCCCCGAAGGAGTAGGCAGTGTGAGTAGGTAGTACTCACACCCCCACTTTCCGCCAGAGATATATTTTTGGTGCCATTGTGACAGATGGCGAGTCCATTGCCGTTATTTTTTTTTTTTTTTTTTTTTATACCACTTGGGTGGCAAACAAGCATGCGGTCCGCCTGATGGTACTTATGCACGTTACTTATGCACGACTACAGATATGCTTTTTTTTCGTACACAGGTTTCCTCTCGTATTATCATTCACTGTAAAGCTCGTGTTGTGACTAATCATTGCACTAAAGTTCAGATTCAATTATTGGTAACTCAATTTGCAATCTTTGTGTTGCAGGCAACTACGGAACACATAAGGAGTTTCCTTCCGCGAACGCTCCGACTATGGAATGAGTTCCCGTTGAGGTTTTCCCTGGAGAGTACAGCATGGAGTTCTTCAAGAAGGGTGTGAAAAAATCCTGCAGGGGCAGCAGCGCGCGAGCAATACCCCTGTTGTTGTAAGCGTCCATAGGCGGCGGTAACCGCTTACCATCAGGGGGACCGCATGCTTGTTTGCCACCTGTGTTGTATAAAAAAAAATACTCGAACCACTTTACCACCACGGCTGTAATATGTATACATAAATAAAAAACTTTTTAACATCAATCGTTATTGTTTCAAAAATGGAAATATCAAATTGTCCACTCCACAAGTTCTTGACCCTTCAACTACAACACAAAGTGTAGGCGCCTACAGAGTAATCGT
>JACCPG010009305.1:0-38856 GCA_016069955.1 Drepana arcuata | reverse complement strand
TTGATTGTTCGATGTTCTACTACTGTAATATAAACTCTTCGAAATTAAAATTATTTCCTATTTTTTACTTCGGTTAGCAACAAAAGCGTGTTTTTTTTATTTTTTTTTAAACTTGTTGGGACAATGTGCTGCTGTATGTGTGGCAGAGTGTTGTTCCAAACTTGAGAGGCGTGAAAGTAAACACTTGTATTTGTAGACTGGTAACTGCATAATCTTTATTCAGAAACTCCCCAATATATATACATTTTGTGCCTACACTTAGCAGCTCCCGAAATATGAATTTGACATTGACAAATCACAGCGACCAGTAATTAACCAATCGGAGCGGTGACTCGAATCGGCGAACTTCGTGACGCGCATGCGCTAAGCATATGGCGCGCCGCTTGCGCGTTGTCGGTTCCCTCTCGTCTCGTCCTTTGGCCCGGCGACACGAAGCGGTGCGGACGTGTGTCGCACCGCGATGTGGTGCGCTGTGCTGAGCTGGCTGATGCTGCCACTCTTATCAAACCGTTCTTCTCAGAGCGAAACTTCTTGTTTCTATGTCAAGCGTGATGGCCGATAAGAGTGCAGCTACAGTGCTCCCCCTCAAGCGAAGCGTACAGGCGGTTTGCTAGTTCGTCCAGCTCTTGTGATCTTGATTTGCGGGGTTATGCCGGTCGTCACAATAGGTGTGGTGTTCCTTGGACTGTGTATACTCTTGGTTGTGCGTGCGCTGGTTTCCTGTGTTTCTGTGGGGTATTCACGTGTGCGTTCATCGTTGGAGTTGATAGTGTAAGCGGGCTTGAGGCGGTCTATTGATATATTTGCCTGTCGCTGTGGTAGTTGTATCTTAAAAACTTTGTCGGTTCTCGAGATGACAGGGTACGGACCTTCGTATGGCGGTTGCAGAGGTTTTTTTACAGCATCGCTTCTTACAAACACGGAGTTGCACGTTGTTAAGTCTTTGTGCACGAAGAAATAGTGGCCGTTTGCGTGGGACCGTTTAATTTCTGCCGGTTGTAGTTTGTTTATGTTTCTGCGTAATTCCGTGACGAAGTTATTATCTCCAGGTTGATGCTGTTCCGCTGGAGTGAAAAAATCCCCAGGTAATCTTATGTTGTGTCCGATGGTGAGTTCGGCCGCGCTGACTCCTGTATCACTGCGAGGGGCTGCACGTAGGCCGAGCAGAATGGTAGGCAGTTCGTTCACCCATGCAGTGCGCCCGTTAAGTCGAGTTTTGAGTGCTGTTTTCGACATGAGGTTCAAACACAGGCAGTTGTTGATATGCTCTGTTCAGGTCTATGGTGGAGAAGATCTTCTTGTCGTGGAGTAGGTACGTGAAGTCCTTGAGCCGTGGAACTGGGTACCGGTCAGGTTTGGTTATTGCATTCAGGCGGCGATAGTCTCCACATACACGAATATCTCCATTCTTCTTGGGAACGACGTGAAGTGGACTTGACCAAGGGCTTTTGCTTGGGCGGCATATACCCTGCTGCATCATATTTTCAAATTCTTTCTTCACTGGTAGGTATCGATGAGGTGGTAGCGGGCGTGACTTGCAGTATATAGGTGGTCCTGTTGTCTCGATGTAGTGCTCGACTCGATGTTTTGGAGTTTCTTTCATCGCCGTTAGTCGAGTGATGTCAGGAAAATCAGCGAGGAGTTTGTGGTAATGCTGATCAACGTCGATGCTTCTGATGGTCGGTTCGGATGAAATGCCAAGTTGTGCTCTAACCGAGAGATTTGTGACGTGATCTATCAGTCTTCGGTTCCCGAGATCGACTATTAGCTGGTGGTGGTTGAGGAAGTCAGCTCCGATGATAGGTCTGTTGACATCTGCGACGATAAATTTCCATTTATAAGGTCTCCTGAGTTTGATGTTGAGCTCCAATGTTTTTTCACCGTAAGTAGGTATAACTGTGTTGTTTGCGGCGTAAAGGCTGAAGGGTGTTGGTTTAACTGTTGATCCTTTTTTTCGTGGTATAACGGATATGTTGGCGCCGGTATCCACTAAAAACTTCAGTTTTGTGTTCAAATCTGTGACGAATAGGCGGTAACATTTTCCAGGGATGCCAGACACCGCCGCATTCTGCATCCATTCTAGTTTTCCTGCTGGTTGTTTTTTCCGAAGGCGCAGGGTTGTAGGCAGCGGAACGCGTCTGCTCCGAATTTTCTATGATAGTAGCAGGTATTCTCGCTACGTGTGCGAGGCGGAGAACGTGTGTAGGAGCGAGATGGTGATCTTCGGCGTGAGAGAGACTGATGTTGCTGTCTGCTGCGGGAAAGCGGACGACGATAATTTTCGCTTTTATGTTGATAGGATTCGTTTCTCTCGGATCTCAATGCGGCAACTTCGAGTGATAGTCTTCGAATTTCTTCGACGAGGAATTTAGTGTCGTTCATGGTTGATTCGTGCCTTCCTTGTGTTCTTTTCGGGGTCACCACTGTTGGGACAATGTGCTGCTGTATGTGTGGCAGAGTGTTGTTCCAAACTTGAGAGGCGTGAAAGGAAACACTTGTATTTGTAGACTGGTAACTGCATAATCTTTATTCAGAAACTCCCCAATATATATACATTTTGTGCCCACACTTAGCAGCTCCCGAAATATGAATTTGACATTGACAAATCACAGCGACCAGTAATTAACCAATCGGAGCGGTGACTCGAATCGGCGAACTTCGTGACGCGCATGCGCTAAACATGTGGCGCGCCGCTTGCGCGTTGTCGGTTCCCTCTCGTCTCGTCCTTTGGCCCGGCGACACGAAGCGGTGCGGACGTGTGTCGCACCGCGATGTGGTGCGCTGTGCTGAGCTGGCTGATGCTGCCACTCTTATCAAACCGTTCTTCTCAGAGCGAAACTTCTTGTTTCTATGTCAAGCGTGATGGCCGATAAGAGTGCAGCTACATATTGAAGATCTTTAAATGCAACTCGTCAAGATTACTCACATACATAGTAGTATCATCACGAGTCCCTCATGGGTAGACAGACACGGAGAAAGCTCTTTTTCTTCATGTATATTCATCAGTATTAATAAGGCAGTGTGTTATCGTTTCATTGCGTATTGCGATACACGGCTAATCACATTTTTTTTGTCATACTTCCGTAATTAAGATTGCTAACATATTTTTTTTTGTTGGGTATCTCAAGTTAGCAAACCATCTAATAACATAATCTATTATTATGAAATCTTCATACAAGATGATAGGCCACCTTATACGACATGATAGCTTCATTAGAAATATACATACATACATACATACATATCATCACGCCAAGTCCCTAACGGGGTAGGCAGAGAGTATAGAGCGCCAGTTCTCTCTAGACTTACATACCTCTTTCGCTTCGTCCACATTCATCAGTCTCTTCATACATGCTCGTCGGTTTCGAGTACTCATAACGTTCCCGTCCTTCAGAGTCCGATCTATTTGATCCAGGTAGTTGGAACGTGGCCTTCCTCTGCCTCTTCTTGCAACACACTTTTGCTTTGTATATCTGTTTCGTCAATCTTTCTTCACTCATCCTTTCTATGTGTCCAAACCAACGTAACATACCTTTCTTCATCTTTACAATCACGCCCTCATTCACGCCAGTTGATTTGCGAATCTCTTCATTGCGGATTCGATCTAATATCGTTACGCCGCACATTTAGAAATATCTTAGAAGGAAAGGTGGAGTAGAAACGATGAAGAGGAAGATTAGCATGACGTGGGTTAGATCAAAGGAAAAGTGTCTCTCATAACATATAGAGAAGTCAAAAACGTTGCGCTGGACAGAAGCAAATGGAAGGGACTGCATCAGAGACGCCGACAGGATCCCAGCTCTTAAATTTATAATGATAGTGTATAAAGACAATAAATCTGTAAGAAGTTTCAGTTTCAGTGAACTGAAGGCACAAGGTTAAATAATAACGAGTAGTTTTATAGTTAACTAGCTGTCCCAACCAGCTTCGCCCGGGTGAGAAAGTAAAATTACCTGAAACACGATCGCAGCGCAACCCATCGGGTCCAGTTGTGAATCTAAACCATTATCGATACCACCTGAAGACACACCAAATTTCATTAAATTCGGTCCAGCTGTTTACGATTCTATGAAAGGCATACAGACAACGGTCTGAATGTTACGGTGAAAGAAAACATCGTGAGGAAACCTACATACGTCTGAGAAGAAATTTAATGGCGTATAGTCGTGCTGGAGTAACGGCGATGGATTCGCCATCTGTCACGTTGGCACCTAATATACCTCTGGCGGAAAGTGGGTGTGTGGGTATTACCTATACACCTCTGCCTACCCCTTCGGGGACCCTTGGGGGAAGGCCTGAGGCTATATTATTTATTATTATTACATACAGACAAATGTTCATTTTTATATATATAGAGTCAGTCATCGTACGTCTTTGCAAGTGACATTAGATCTTTAAGGGCTGTAAGTCGCGCAAGGCTTGGTTAATATAGCTTAAACTGTCCGCTGGTATCCTTGTAGTCATTCATTACGAGTTAATTCAACGTTATGGATGAGTTTTATACCCGAAAGACGTTATTATGGGTACAATGTTATGACGCCGTTACACATTATTGCTCTTTAAAGTTTTAATCTGGTCGGTTTTCAATGAGAGGGTTTTACTGCGCCGTCATTGCTAACTGAAAATATGCTATGTGATATATACAAATGGTTTGTGTAATTATGCCGTGGAGCCGTGGTGGCCGAGTGGGAGCCGTGGTGGCCGAGTGGTTCGAGCAGTTGCCTGCGACGCAAAGGTCGCAAGTTCGAATCCCGACTGTACCAATGAGTTTTTCTGAACTTAAGTACAGTGATTAGTCACACCACGAGCTTTACGGTGAAGGAAAACATCGAGAGGAAACCTGCATACGTCTGAGAAGAGATTCAAAGGCGTATGTATAGTCGTGCTTGAGTAACGGCGATGGACTCGCCATCTGTCACGTTGGCACCTAATATATCTCTGGCGGAAAGTGGGTGTGTGGGTATTACCTATACATCTCTGCCTACCCCTTCGGGGACCCTTGTGGGAAAGCGTGAAGATATATTATATTATTATCTTATTTATTTATGTAATTATTATTCGTACTGTAAATTGGCAGTAAATTGTCAGTATGTTGTGAACACTGAAACTGATAGAAACTGATCTAGAATACATGAACACACACACCTATGTATACCCTTATGTATGTAGTATTAATATAGATGTATTTTATGAAGTAAGTAAAAATGATTCCACGAGGACTAAAATACTTGAAATGTGTTGTCAAGTGGGTACTTATATAAAACGCAGTGAAGTACTTAGTACGATATTGTAAACATTTTATGGCTTCAAATTTTTATGTGACAGTCGTAACTTGGCTTCTTTTTGACTGCCGTAAAAGTTAAAGTACTGTACTTGCCATGGCAATATACAAGTATTTTTAAATGCATTTTTATTATTCACGTCAAACTGGTAAGGTGAACATCCTTTGTAGCGACAACAAACTATAAGGTAGTTTTGGAGGACAAAGTCAAGCTGGCATCCGAAAAGTTCAATGCTCTCGTTTTGCTAAATAGCAGTACTACAGATCGGAGAAAAATTAACGGATTCAAAGTTACTGGGTAGTAGGGTACTGCCTCCAACGGGCCACCTTACCAGGACTCTTAGACGATTCCATGCTCACGACCGGTATAAGTATGTATTATAAGGTAACATTGGATTAATTAACTTATACTTATTTGAATACATCGTGAAGTGTTCCTAGCAAAATCTCCCGGAAATGTGGCTAGTCCATTCTATGGCATCGTCAGTATTATAATAATAAACACTCGTGTATCGAATTATAACAACAAAAATACTTCTAAAGCACTTTCATGGTTGAATTTTAGCGCCTAAAGGATCTAATCCTTTTATATTCACACTAAAACCGTATTGGGCGAGAATTCCGTCGATTGCGTGCCGATATTGTTGGAGGAAAAAGCGCTATTCTGAAAAACTTCCACAAATATTCCAATACCCCATAACGGTATAACTAACTGTCTGATCGAAAATTCATTTTATTCGCTCGTAGACCTCACCCGCGGAATAGATGCCTTTGGCGCTACAGCACTACGAAATACGTAGCGTTGGTGCTACGCCGTAGACGCAACACAATATGAGAAAAGAAATCGTTTTTTGTGTCAAAATGACGAGGAACCAATATCCAATAAAGGTACAGATAAAAAGTTACTCAAAAAAAGTGAAATCATGAGTTATGAAAAGCGATCATGTCACCATTAGGTGGCCAAGAAGTTATCATTGTCAGGCCGTCTGACTCGATGGTCATGGCCACACCACAAGCCCTGCCCGCTGGGTCACAGGTTTGATCTCCATCAGCTCAAAACATTTGTGTCATGAATAAGCTCATCATATCTCCTTTCGATGTTTTCCTTGCTACCACGGCTTACTGTATATAAAGTATATATATATATATATATATATATATATATATATAACAATCACGCCAGGCTCGTGTAGCCTCAATAACACAGAACTAATTACCACGAACATGTAAGACGATGTATTCATTGAGTGTAAATACAGTTAAGCGTATTCATATGAAATTATCGACAGGAGCAATCCTGTCGATAATTTCAATTGAATAATGCTTCAGCATTTACATTACCTACTATGTTGTTAAAAATGTTCTAATGTGAAGAATTAGGTGTATAAGTAACTAAATCAATTTACTTATGAATTTATATGAATTCATATTTATTATCTTCACGATTTTGCTTCAGGCAGAGGTTTGTAGGTAGTACCCACACATCCCCTTTCCGCTTTCCGCTGGAGATATATTTATAGGTGCCTACCCCTTCGGGGACCCTTCTAGGAAGGCGTGAGGATATATTATTATTATTAAACGTGATAGATGGCGAGTCCATCGCCGTTACTCAAGTACGACTATACATATGTCCTTGAATGACTTCTGAAACGTATGCAGGTTTCCTCTCGCTGCCTTCCTTCACCGTTAAAGTCGTGTGACTAATCACTCTACTTAATTTGAGAAAAGCTCAGTTATGATTCGAATTTGTTATCTTTGTGTACGTATAAAATAACAATTACGAACGAAGTATATAAATTCATAGCAACGAGCGCCAGTGTACAAGTCCGCCAGCTCGTCCGCAGGGAAAAAGCTAATTTGTATATAAACACATTGGTGATGCGAAACTTATGACCGCCATTTGTGTGGTATATGCTAATAGTTTACTTGCAAACGATTGACAGTAAACCGCCATCACTCTCATATTTTGTCGATTACTGTCGCAGTTGAAGTCGAGTAGGTTAGACGTTTCTACATAATATAAATTTAATAGCACAATATTTACATTAACAAAATGCTCAGTGCCAAGTAAGTTGCCGTGTTCGTAACTGTACTGTAATCTGTTACTAATTGCGTACCTATGATCTACTTTAGGTCCTCAAGTAATTTAGTTGCCGTGGTGGCCGAGTGGTTCGAGCAGTTGCCTGCGACGCAAAGGTCGCAAGTTCGAATCCCGCCTGTACCAATGAGTTTTTCTGAACTTAAGTACAGTGATTAGTCACACCACGAGCTTTACTGTGAAGGAAAACATCGAGAGGAAACCTGCATACGTCTGAGAAGAAATTCATAGGCGTATGTATAGTCGTGCTTGAGTAACGGCGATGGACTCGCCATCTGTCACGTTGGCACTTAATATACCTCTGGCGGAAAGTGGGTGTGTGGGTATTACCTATACACCTTGTGGGAAGGCGTGAGGACATATTATATATATTATTATTATTTACATTAACAAAATACTCAGTGCCAAGTAAGTTACCGTTTTCGTAACTGTACTGTAGTCCGTTACTAATTGCGTACCTATGACCTATTTTAGGTCCTCAAGTAATTTAGTTTATAAGAATTGAATCTAAACACATACAAGAGAAAAGCTTGTTTATTTTTTTGCTACTTTTACATACTATGCTATCAAATATTACTTTATTTAATGTTTTACAGATTATAAGTAGGTAATATTGTATATATGTGCATGAAACTTTTTACATACATTTTGTTAAAAATAGTCCATCGCGACGTCTGTCTGTTCGCGATAAATTCCTTAATTGGGCGGATTTTCATGCGATTTTTACCAAAAGATTGAATAATTCATACAAAAGTTCCAAGTGTATTTGTTAAAATTTTGTGTTAATTGGTTGAAATAACGTTAATTATTGTAAATGTTTGAAAAAAAAGTCATGTGGAGCTCTCATCGAAAACCCTATCTTCATCTAATCAATATTTAACGTATAAGTCAGGGCAGGTCGCTAGTATCAAGTGCAAGCACTTAGTTCCTAGTTACGTCTGTTCACATTCTTAAATATTCCCGGAAGGTTCTGGGAGGCTTCGAAATATGTATAATATGCAATTTGGGCCTGACTTCGCATTAATGAGTTATAAACTCCGAGCGTAAATTAGGGCTCGATCATATCGGCGCCCGTTATGGCTGTTCTTCACTTAATTGCTAATTATGCTACAACTTTAAGGTTTTGCCCATGCGTTAAAATAAGCATCGGAAAAGTTAAGTTGTTAAGCCGTGGTAACTGTGTGATGTAGGGTGGGCATCTGTTCAAGCTAACCTACATAGCAGGTTCGAATAAAATATAAGCAGATAAAGGTATAAATATACAGCCGAATATATTTATAGCGAGCACCGTGGTGGCCCAGTGGTTCGAGTAGTTGCCTGCGACACAAAGATAACATGTTCGAACCCCGACTGTACCAATGAGTTTTTTTTTTTTTTTTATACCACTTGGGTGGTAAACAAGCATGCGGTCCGCCTGATGGTAAGCGGCTACCGCCGCCTATGGAAGCTTGCAACACCAGGGGTATCACTCGCGCGTTGCCGACCCTGCAAGAATCTTTTCACACCCTTCTTGAAGAACTCCATGCTGTACTCTCCAGGGAAAACCTCAACGGGGAGCTCATTCCCCAGCCTGAGCGTTCGCGGAAGAAAACTCCTTTGGAAGCGCACAGTGCGAGACCTTCGTGGTTCCAAGGTATGGGGATGAATTCCCCGTCGATGGCTTTTCTGAACTTAAGTGCAGTGATTAGTCACACCACGAGCTTCATATATACATACTAATAAATTAACAACACTCAGCACATGTTTTTTTTAGAAACGATTTAGGTCGTCCAGTCTTACCATGTCAAAATATATTTCCATATTTTCTTAACCTTCGCCACCTCCCAAAGCCCAATTCAATACTGTCAATAAGTAGCAAGGAAAGTTGCGTCAATAAGAGGGAAGACAGTGGAATATTTTATGGACCCTATTATATTTGACAGGTGCGTGAGAGGGTCTTGTCTCTGGAGATCCGTTGGCCTGGACCCGTGCACAATGATACCTATCAAACTTAAATTGTTGATGGCCACCAAATGTGTCAGAATAGGCAGGATATAAATGTTTTTTCAGAATACTAGCATTCATATTTAATTAATTAATAAACTTTCTAACTAAGAAGTGTATTTAATTATCTAAGTATCCATATTATCATCTACTTGCCCGTGTTATTCCACCAGTTACACAACTGTATATTTGCCTTCTTTAAGGAAAACGTTACTTTTCCTCCTCCAATATGACATAAAAATGTTTTACGAATTAAATATTATATACTCGGCTTACTTTATGGAGGGAACAAGATATTTTTTATATAAAAAAATAAAAAGGAAAAGTTATAAAGTTTTTTACCTTTATACATATAGTAAGAACCGATAAGAAAACAGGACACGTTGCGTATACCTACCTATTACATAATTCTATATAGACACCTATACTGATTAAAAAACGTCTTTAGGTAATAAATAGATATATGCAATGCCAACGTGACAGACGGCGAGTCCGTCGCTATTTCTCAAGGACTATATATACATAAGTCTATGAAGGGAATTTTAACATATATACATATCAGCACGCCGAGTCCCTGATTGGGTATATGGAGAGGGTAAAGAGCCAGTTCTCTCTAGACTTACATACCTTTTTCGCTTCGTCTTATAACACATAATAAAAATAACCACGATGGTTTGAACCATTGTCCTTACTGAACGGTCCAGTGATTTTCAGACAACCACCTATAAAACTGTGAAAAAAGCTGAAATCCGCAAACTTTATATTAGCTCACAGTCTGAGGGACAGTTTCACATCTGTCACGTTGGCTACTTAATATATCTGCAAATTCTCGGTATTATTACCACTCTAACCCTTCGAGGACAATAGTCCCCATAATAAAATCTCGTGTCTTTCGATAAGCCTCATAAAATACCATCAAGTGCTCATAGCTAAAACATTAAATGCTTTCTAAGCCTTTTCCAAATACCTATCCGTCGTCATAACGTTAGTTGGAGAAGTATTTCACCTGTTATTGAACTATTTAGCGATGGGTCGCGTACTTCGGATTCCAGGCTATCTAACTTTGGCGTAGAAACGGTGATGTTAATACTACATAGGTGTATTTAATGTACGGTCTGGTGGTAGACAAAACGATGTATAAGGTAATGTTATAAAATTTAATTAAACGTAAATGAGTTTTAGAGAGCTAAGTGGGGATTGGTGGTTCTCGAGAAGATTACCTCCGGGCACCGTGCTTATGAACTCTGGTGACTAAATGAGAAGCTGGAGATAGCACACAACGCAATCAAAATTGTACTTTCCCTAGGAGGCGAAAGAAATCATGGTTGCGGAATATAAGAGAGTGGACCGGAATCAAGAGTGCAGAGCAACAATTCCGGATGGCTCAAGACAGGGAGAAGTTTTCGCTAACGGCTAACCTCCAGTAATGGAGTGGCACTTTCAGAAGAAGAAGTTTCCCCATTAGATACTACTAATAGAAGATCGCAGACAAATGGCACATTCAGGTGCTTTAAGGTGAGTAAGGTTTACGATAATAATACTTTTGTGATTTAAAATGTATATTTTTTGATTCATTAAACCAGAAGTAGGTAAAAATAACATATTATATTGAAAACACTAGCAGTGTTAAAAGCAACAGGTCATACTAGACGAATACAGCATTCACAACTTGGCAACTCGAGATTTTTTTTACATTTATTGTTGTAATATGGGTCAAAAGTTCATAAAGAAAATCGATAAAGAATCTACAAACGTAATCCACGTCGCAAGTTTCGTGGATTGAACATAAAACGTATTCACCAAAGGCTTCGAAATCCAAAAAGAAAAGCTATCGTGAAATTCGAAACTAGCAAAATATTTTTTGTACGTGGGCATACAAACTCATCGGATAAAAATGGATAAGTATTAACTATGCTCCATCAAACTAGTCTAACCTGCCTATCAGGAGAATATCATAATTTATAGCATAACATTGATATTCAGAATTCGTTCAGAAATTTGAGATAGCATTTAGCATATCAATAGGTGCAAATTGGGGATAGAAGGGACGGCAGATAATGTCGGGCCATTTGGATAGTTTGACTGTACGGGTGGAACCGAATGAATTTGGGACGTATCGAATATTTGCACAGATTATGTTAGAACTAATTTCGTCGGCTCTACGGGTTGTTGAATTTATGGTCTGCTTACTGGCATAAATAACTTTTTGGTCAACCCACTCCGATAATAATAACAACAATAAAAAATACATGGAGAGTTAGAATATGACCTCCGTCTACCCTTTCTAGGACCCTCGTCGGAAATCATGAATAATATAATTTCTCGAGGCTCATATAGTTTTATCAATAGTTAGTCTTGGCCTGATGTAGCAAAATGTAATTCGAATGGCTATTTTGATAGATGGTCGTTGGTAGGTTATTTTGGATGGTCGTTTCATTTCGCATCTCGTTACGGGAAAGTCGCAATTTTCTTACAAATTAAGTTGGTTTATCTAATAATAACACCCATTAGCATACAAAGACTATTAGAGGATAGTATTAGGCAGTGGGGGTTTTGTTCTAAATGTCCACTGATCTGGTCAATGACCTACATCAGTCAAATAAATAAACAGAAAGATTAGAACCGGACCACATGTTATTAAAATAATATGCAGCAAGACGATACACTGGACAAATGACCGAAAAGCAAGGACACAGGAGCTATATTTCCACAACACCAGTAAGATCAATCAAGAATCATCTGCGTATAAATGCGCACCACTCTCGTGACTAATGGCGAAACGAACACGAGCTTAATTCACATTCTGAGTGATCCCTTACACTGCTCTGTAATCACTAACCGAATTAATGGGCAAGTGAAGCCACTAATTATGAGGACTTAGGTATATTATATAAAATAAATAGTGACAAATTTGAAGGTATAATAATTATGTAAATTGCATCAGTCAGGATATCAGTTAAAGTAAGACCGTAAAAATTGTATTAAACAAAATATCCGGCAGGCATGTATGTAGGCAGACGTCCGTCTAGTCTTCTGGTTCGACTCCCGCTGAGTACAGATATTTGAGTGATGAACTCGAGTATTTGTACCTTAGCCTTGGATGTCCTATGTATTTATGAATATATCTATTTATATAAGTAAATTTACGTTGTATAGTTCCCATAACACAACCTTTGCTTAATTTGTGTGGAATTGTCCCAAGGTATCTTTTATCTAATTGTTATATTTTTATTGTAAATCAGTGTTCTCATGGATCATTACTAGCCGTAACAGCATTGCGCGGGTAGATATATTGTTATATCCTCACGCCTTCCCCCAAGGGTCCCTGAAGAGGTAGGCAGAGGTGTATAGTTAATACCCACACACCCACTTTCCGCCAGAGGTATATTAGGTGCCAACGTGACAGATGGCGAGTCCATCGCCGTTACTCAAGCACGACTATACATACGCCTTGAATTTCTTCTCAGACGTATGCAGGTTTCCTCACGATGTTTTCCTTCACCGTAAAGCTCGTGGTGTGACTAATCACTATACCTAAGTTCAGAAAAACTCATTGGTACAGTCGGGATTCGAACTTGCGACCTTTGCGTAGCAGGCAACTGCTTGAACCACTCGGCCACCACGGCTCTTATATTGTTTTTGTACCAATTTATGGCTTTGCAGCTTCTGTTCATATATGCAATATAATATGTTATAGCAAACTACAGCTTATAATAGATATTAATTGAAATAAGCAGTTCACAGCGTTCATTGTCTCACCACGACATTTTGGTAGCATCTACGTTTAATGTAAAGTAAGGTATTTTAGCAGTCGTTTAAACATGGCCGTTTAAAGGCTGTGCCGTTTCAAAACGTTGATGGTAATGCAAAGATAGCTCTCCGTGCAAACCTCTTGCCTATTAACGTTCACGTTCATTTGCAAATACATCACAAGAGTGGGAATTATAATAGGGTATGTTCTTGGTAATACGGCGTTATATCCTAATGAAATCTTGAATATCTTAATCTGCTCGATTTCTGGCAGGCCTTTATAAATACACTAATGAAAGGAACTTATACATAATAGGATCACTTAAGGAATATCGTAAAATTATAAAGTTAAATAAATAAATAAAAGCTTATTTGATTGATAGTTTATATATCCTCACGCCTTCCCACAAGGGTCCCCGAAGGGGTAGGCAGAGGTGTATAGGTAATACCCACACACCCACTTTCCGCCAGAGGTATATTAGGTGCCAACGTGACAGATGGCGAGTCCATCGCCGTTACTCAAGCACGACTATACATACGCCTTTGAATTTCTTCAGACGTATGCAGGTTTCCTCTCGATGTTTTCCTTCACCGTAAAGCTCGTGGTGTGACTAATCACTGTACTTAAGTTCAGAAAAAACTCATTGGTACAGTCGGGATTCGAACTTGCGACCTTTGCGTCGCAGGCAACTGCTCGAACCACTCGGCCACCACGGCTTTTTTTTATTGATAGTTTTAATCGATTTAAATAATCGTTCTGTGGTAAAGCATGACAAGTACAATGCCGCAGTGATAACAGCGCCACACGCACGGAAACACAAAAGAGGGAAACTAAAATGATTGCGATTCATTCCTCCCCTCATACCTACACGTTTTAGTTTAACCTGTCATCAAAAGTTATATTATTTTAGTAAGAACAACTTAAATCGTTATACCAAATGATTTGAAAAGATTAACTATGGAGTTTCTTGGCGGTTCTTCTCCATGGAAACGACCAAACAGAACCGTACACCTTTTTCGACGTTTTATAAGCGCCCATCTAGGCCCAAGTGGGATAAACTATATTGATTCCAACTCAATATTAAATTCATCCTAGCTTTTAAAGTAATCAAAATACAATTAGAGAATAGTTTTACATAAAAGTACAACTACAAGAAAACATCTTGAGTATCCCAAGAACGATTTTTCTTGTAACATCTGCAGAAACAATTCGAGATTCGCTCTGTTCCTCTATTTTGCAAACAATTCCTTTGATAAATCGTTTTTAATCTCTGCGAAAAGATTATTCCAATTTGGCGAGCTGAAAAAGATTTTCATAATGGAATTAGTTCATTTAAACAGGTTTTTTGCGCGGACATTGGATCTCTTTGATCTTGTGAGGTTTAAGAATAATCTACCTCGTCACACCCGGTGTTTGAAATGACGTTAAGCATATTTAAGAATATCATTAGCTTATCATAATTAGGTATATTAAAAGCCGTGGTGGCCGAGTGGCTCGAGTTGTCTGCAAAGATTGCAAGTTTGAATCCTGACTGTACCAGTGAGTTTTTCTGAACTTAAGTACAGTGATAAGTCACACCACGAGCTTTACGGTGCAGGAAAACATCGAGAGGAAACCTGCATACGTTTGAGAAAAATAACAAAGTCGTATGTATAGTCGTGCTTGATTTACGGCGATAGACTTCGCATCCGTCCCGTAAAAGATATCTCTAGCAGAAAAGTAGGTATGTGGCTACTACCTACATACCTCTGCCTACCCCTTCAGGACCCATGTGGGAAGGCGTAAAAATATAATCTTCAATATGCAAAACTGCACTCAATATACCTACCTACCTAACTAACAACTACTATATGATACTATGTTCTGACTTGCAAGTATTTTGAGTTCCAAGATAATAAATCACCTTTGTTAAACTTACTGGGTTTTATCTTCAAATAAAGATTTAACGAAAATTATTAAGCTGTTATTTGTCTGTGGTTTTCCATAATTTGCAACTCTTGTTTCGAATTCAATACGGATATCGTAATTATAATATTAAGTAAATCGTGAAAGCACCAACATTTCAGGAACAAAGCGCACATTTAGAAATTATTTCCAATTAATCCTCACGCCTTCCCACAAGGGTCCCCGAAGGGGTAGGCAGAGGTGTATAGGTAATACCCACACACCCACTTTCCGCCAGAGGTATATAAGGTGCCAACGTGACAGATGGCCAGTCCATCGCCGTTACTCAAGCACGACTTTACATACGCCTACGAATTTCTTCTCAAACGTATGCAGGTTTCCTCTCGATGTTTTCCTTCACTGTAAAGCTCGTGGTGTGACTAATCACTGTACTTAAGTTTAGAAAAACTCATTGGTACAGTCGGGATTCGAACTTGCGACCTTTCCACCGGACCGTCGCAGGCAACTGCTCGAACCACTCGGCCACCACGGCTTCCAATTCCTTCCAATTAATCGATCGTAATATTCCTATGACTGTCCTAAATTAAATGGCATTCATTCATTCATTGATTCAGAATATAGCCCATTGTTCGAGAGCGTAAGTTGAACGTCGCCTAATGATTTCATTAATGAATCTTCAGGGTTCTATGGACCTTTTAGCGTCTAAGATGATTAGAACACTGTCGGTTAGACACTGAATAGCTATTACGATAAATACAGGTTGGAAAGTCAACGGCAAGTGGCAGAGGCAACTCCGTAAATGTACTATACGATACTAAGCTGGAGTCGAAACTCGTCAAATATAGTAAACTAGCGATGCTAGCCGTCGTGGCCGAGTAGTTGCCTACGACACAAAGATTCCAGGTTCGAATCCTGACTGTACCAATGAGTTTTCTGAACTTAAGTACAGTCATTAGACCCTACCTAAAATATATATCTCTGGCGGAATGTGGGTATGTGGATACACTACCTATACACCTCTGCCTACCCCTTCGGAAACCCTAGTGGGGAGACATGAGGATATTATATAACCTTACTCGTTCATGACTGCCTATTATTGATAACCTAGTGAAAATCCGTTCAGTCAGTCAATCCGTAGGTAAAGAGATCGCATTGGCTGTATGGACAGTTCTTTTAAATATTATATGTTATTGAAACTTTTAAAGATATAAAAAGACATGTTTCCATGCTTTGGACATATAGAAAGGATGAGTGAAGAAAGATTGACGAAACAGATATACAAAGCAAAAGTGTGTGCAAGAAGAGGCAGAGGAAGATCACGTCCTAACTACCTAGATCTAATCGATCGGACGCTCAAGGACGGGAACGCCAAGAGTACTCGAAACCGACGAGCATGTAGGGAAAGACTGATGAATTTGGACAAAGCGAAAGAAGTATGTGAGTCTAGAGAGAACTGGCGCTCTTTACTGTCTGCCTACCCCGTTAGGGACTCTGCGTGATGATATGTATGCATGAAACTTGTTGAATATATTATAAGGACTTGCCTTTACTTACGTATTCTCCGTATTTGTATTTGGTTGGAGAACATTCGTTGAATGTTATTTTCACCAAATGCACACCATTTTCCAGCGCGCGAACCTCTCGATCGCGCCGGTGAAGATTACTGGCTGGCTCTAAAATATTGTGATTTTATTCCGTACTAAGCTCCACCTTATCTTCCAGGGACTAAGGCTTTCGAGTAGAGCAAGTGAAGCAAAACTAACGTTGGATTTAAACATGGTCAATATACATGAACATAACACACCAATGCTTCCGCCAAAGTTACAGTCACTAGCTTTATGGAATACATCTGAAAATTTCCCCAAGTTAGTTTGAGCCCACGTGGCATGCTATTGTTTGCGTGAATTTAATAGTTATTTGTACTTCAGGCGCAATCGACTCTAAAATTATCAAAATAAAACTTAATTCAATAAAGAGTACTCTCGCATACTCGCATTTTTAATATATATCCTCACGCCTTCCCACAAGGGTCCCCGAAGGCGTAGGCAGAGGTGTATAGGTAATACCCACACACCCACTTTTCGCCAGAGGTATGTTAGGTGCCAACGTGACAGATGGCGAGTCCATCGCCGGATTTTAAGCTCATATTAGAAGATTTAAGTGTAGGTTACTTGTTTTTTCTTTATACAACCAGAGTGGCAAACAAGCATACGGCCCATCTGATGGAAAACGATTACCGTAGCCTATTTACGCTCACGATACCGAAGTATCACTTGCGTGTTGCCACTCTGTGTTCGGAGAGTTATAGTGTGTTGGCAGCATAAGGTTTAATCCCTCTGCTTCCAACACAATGTAACAATCCTCCCCTCTCCCCAAGCTCATTACTGGAAACCTTATTCACCACGTAGGAATACAACACAATAAATTGTGTTATTTGGCTACGGACTTCTATAAGGTGGAGGTCCTGCCCCAGTCGGGCAGCTCCAAATTCGAACGGGAATCCCGTTATGCCCTACCTCTCTTGGTGTAGGTCCCACAAGTAAGTTGTGCTTTTTGAGCTTGCTTCGTAATAAATGTCATGTTAATTCATGTGGTAGAACAGTCTATATTACATTTAGTATAAGCCTTATTTGACCAAGCACTTTTAGCTTTGTCAAATTAGGCCGACGGAGACAATTTCGAAGTTTTGCCAGAGTGTAATATATGAATAGTTTAGTGGAGACTAAAGTATTTTAATATGTATCTGAAACTAGAAGTTTCCGTTCTTTCTACATTTCGAATATCTACATAGTCGAATGAGTGACAAAGTTAAGTCGGTTATTATTTGTACCCAGTAACGCGGTAGTCTTGCCGAATCTCAATACATTCGTAATATCTTTCATCGTCGGGAAGACAAACTGAAAGTGACTACAATAATCCTTCCGCTCGTGTCTGGTGTAATTAAGCTCATAGGAACCAAGCGACATATTGTCGGAACGAGACGAACTTAATGTACGCTGCATGCTAATGTTATTACTACGGATAAATGGAGTTTGTGACGAATTCCTTATTGCGCGGCTGCGAGGCTACATTAAAATAATTGAAGCATTTAGGCAAGACGGATCTTCTATTGTTGGTGGATTTATATGGATTTATATTGGGGAATCGAAGCTCAGATAAATTTATAGCCTATATACCCTTATTGGGACCATTCGGCTTTGGCGTTCAACTCAGACATGCTTCATAAATAATAGTTAGTTTTTATGAGGTGGATGTGTTTGCGACATTGCATTGCGACTGTAGCGTTATATTTGTTGCTGTACGTAAGAACTGTTTAAAACTGGCTGTGCTAAAACGATAGGGAACTGTTAGTCCCCATGCCACTAGCACAAGCACTTCTGATATTGAAGAAGATACTCCGGTTTCAAATACCTATACCCTAAGATAACTGTTTACTCACGCTAGTCTTATTTTAACTAAGTATAGTTTTAATAACGTGGAGAACCCTCAAAAATACACGTCTCCGCGGGGGCGGCGACGGGGTATGCGGCATACCGTACGCCAGACTCTTAATTTCTAAACTGCACGGGGTCCACACTGACTACATGTCACTGTGTCACGTGATCGTTTTCGTTTAATGCACGCGACACACCATGCGGCAAGCCACCGCCTCTTTGCGGGGTGAGCTATAAACTCTAGGCCAGAGCCAGTCCGTGCTAACTTAATATGTTTGAAATGGAACATTAAAGACATCACAAGTACATACATACATATCATCACGCCAAGTCCCTAACGGGGTAGGCAGACAGTATAGAGCTCCAGTTCAGCGTAAGTACATATATAATATATTCACGCCTTTTACAAGTCGTAGGTATAATGTCTAGGCGGAATTCGAGCTAGCAATCTTTTTGTTGTAGGTGACTACTAGAACCACTCGGCCTCAACGGCTCTTTTTCACATGTAATATTAACTGCTATATAGCAGTTAATATTACATGTGAAAAAGAGCAAGCAAGAGCAAGAACAAGTTTAGTGCACTGCCAGACTATATAGTCTGGCAGTGCACTAAACTTGTCACAAACACTGTTTGCCAAAGTTTGGACCCTAGTCTACTTGTTTTTTACAATCCTATTAGCATCTCCGCAGGACATTAAGTGCGCATTACGTTGAAATCACCGGAGTTTTTGGCAACACGGTATTCAGGGGAGGTAAGTGAGTAAATTTTTGTTTTAATGAACGTTAAATCGTTGCATAAAGTTATGACATTACGTGATAAAACGTTAAATTAAGATATACATTATAAATCATAATACTTTCATGGCTTTATTTGTTTTATGCGCTGTTACATTTTATGTTATTTGTTCTGGTATAAATTTTTGCACGAGGTATTTAGCGCAATTGCTATAATTGGTGTTACATCGCTTGCGGATAGATGCTACATGAACCTATAGTGAAGTGAAGGCGAATTATTTAAACTTTGTCTACTCTATCAACTACATTAAGTAATTTTTGTAACGATAGTTCTAAGAAAGAAGGTTAAATAAATACAAAAATAACTATTTTGCAAAAAAATGTATAAAAACTATCGTCACAAAAACAAACTTCACACAAAAGTGCTTGCAACTATTTATCTGCCATTATTATTCGAACCGTAACATTTAGTAGACTGTCATAAACCAAGTCTCCCAATGCTTTTATGACCGCAATGGGTTGCTGTGTTCCTAACACAGCTAAATACACAAAACAAGTACTACATAAACACATATAATCGCGCTGAGTCCCTATCGGGCTAGGCAGAGCGAGTAGAGTGCCAGTTCTCTCTAGACTGACAAACCTCTTTCGCTGCGTCCAAAATCTCGCTCAGTTTCTTCATACATGCTCGCCGGTTTCGAGTACTCTTTACTTTCCCGTCCTTTAGTGTCTGATACAAGTAATAATATTATATTTATGGGAACTCCAATAACTATTCCTTGCTGGGGCATACTCCATTGTACTGATATTAAAAACATACTAGTAACTAGTCCCGGTTTTTATTATTATTTCGTATTTATTTATTTAGATTGCTTAGTATATGTATATTATAGTAAATATGTATATTTCATCCGCTCAACTATTACACCTACCTTTTTCTCTATTTCTTTTCTCTCTTCACTTGGTTGCCTGGAAGAGATCGCTTTTGCGATAAGGCCGCCTATTGTGCCTATTATTCTCTGTCTTTTTGTCATCCTATTTGTTTGCATGTGTGTGTACAATAAAGAATATTATTATTATTATTCCCACAGAGAAGTTCATTTCAGAATCCCCCAGGCGCTGCGCTTGTACGCTTAATTAAATTATTCAACTAACAACGCAATTAAATGCAAATTCTCAGCCACGCGTTCAATTATACTAAACATTTTGGTCGTCTTATTACTATTGCAAACTCATCTCGTGTGATCACTTAATTTCAATAGATGTGGTTTATTTAAAAACAGTTTGGTTTAAATATAGTCTTCATTTACCCAAGAGCAAGGGTTTAAGGAAAAATAAGTTCTGATATATATATATATATATATATATATATATATATAATCTAATAAGCTTGAATGCAGTCTAGATGCGATCTCTTCGAAAATGTGCGGCGTAACGATATTAGATCGAATCCGCAATGAAGAATCCGCAAGGCGTGAATGAGGGCGTGATTGTAAAGATGAAGAAAGGCATGTTACGTTGGTTTGAACACATAGAAAGGATGAGTGAAGAAAGATTGACGAAACAGATATACAAAGCAAAAGTGTGTGCAAGAAGAGGCAGAGGAAGGCCACGTTCCAACTACCTGGATCAAATAGATCGGACTCTGAAGGACGGGAACGTTAGGAGTACTCGAAACCGACGAGCATGTATGAAGAGACTGATGAATGTGGACGAAGCGAAAGAGGTATGTAAGTCTAGAGAGAACTGGCGCTCTATACTCTCTGCCTACCCCGTTAGGGAATTGGCGTGATGCCAATTCCCTAACCGATATGTATGTATGTAAGTTCTGATAAGTTTTTAATTAATGTGGTTGAACGAAAGAGTACCTACATATAAAGGTAAGCTTAAAGAGAATTGCCACTCTACTCTCCCTGCCTACCCCTTGGCGTGATGATTTATTTATTATTTATTTACAATTAGCACGACAACGTGGTCATTTACGCTAATGTGGAGGTATAAGTTAAAAAAATACATATGAGTAATAAATAAGGTTAATATAAATGTATTACCGAGAAGAAGACGGCCATCTTTCTGCGTATGCCAAACAGTCATTCAAAATCACCTGCCAGCATATATATATATATATATATATATATGATATATATATATATATATGTGTGATGTATATATTTAAGTATGAAGGTCAGCAATGGACATCCCGTGATGGAGCTGCTAGTTGTACGTAATCAGAACAAAATTATTTAATACATTTGTGACCGGTTATAATGATCATCGTTCTGACAGCTTCATTTCTTTCATTTTCCTTTTGTATATTTATTTTATTTAGATATACACATACCGATGTGAGTCTAAATATACATTAATTATGTAGATTTGTATTTTATTATAAGGTAATAAAGATTTCCACACCTAAACTACTAAAACCTGAAGCCGTAGGCTAGCCCCAATTTTTGCGATCGATATATTTAGGTGTCTTGTTTTAGATGGTAGGTAACAAAGTATTGCAGGTACGACGAGCTATGCAAAGACAGGTAAAAACAATCTTAGAAGCTAAAAACTAGCTTAGAAGCTAGGCAGAACTTAAATGTTCCATTTTGCGCGCATATGTACTAAGTCTTACCACGTATATCACACCGACACTGAGTAACATCATAGTTAATTGTATTTCTTCTAACAGCGGAACCTCTCATGAAAACAATGCTTATTTGATGAATAACTAAATGAAAAATAAATAACAGAAGACGAATGACAAAAAGCTTTCAGCGCGAATTGACTAGACCTAAAAGTAAATAACCTTGTTTACTAAAAAAAAACCTAGAGTAAATTAGGACAAACAACAAGGGTGGATCGGCATTTAAGTTTCCAGACTTTACTTAACTTCTTGACACTTACTATGCGTGGCAAACATTTCAAAGATCAATCTGTTGCTTGATATGTATCACATTGTTTTTATACAACAAGAGTGGCAGACAAGCATACGCCCACTTGATGGGAAACGGTTACCGTAAGTTTAGTTTATCACATCTGCTAAGTGCATCAAAATGTATTATGAATTTCACACTAACTTTCTAAGTAGGCAGAGATGGAAGCAGTACCTACACACCGATACTTCTTAGTAAACTACCGAGAAGTAAACTTCTAAGTAGACAGAGGTATGTGAGGTCTGTATGGGTTTCGGTGTGAAGGTTGTATGGGTTTCGGTGTGAAGGTTGTATGGGTTTCGGTGTGAAGGTTGTATGGGTTTCGGTGTGAAGGTTGTATGGGTTTCCATAACCCATACAACTTACAATAATATAAACCCATACAGATACTTTCAATTTCTACTCAAAATTTTACAAGTTTCCCTTTCGATGTTTACCGTCACCGTAAAGCTCGTAGTGTAACTAATTACTATACTTAGAACAACTCACTAGTGCAGTCGGGATTCGAACTTGCCAACTTTATGTTACAGGCAACTCGAATCTCGGCCACAGCGCCACGGTTTTTAAATCCCTTGTGGGAAGGCGTGAAAACAACTTCTAAGTGAATAACAGAGACAAAGCTTTTTAAACGGCGTCGCTAATTCAACGCACATGTAATAAATCACTCATATATTAATACAACGAGCCGGGCACATGAATTATTGATGGAATATCGTATAAACGGCGGATTAACATGGCTTACATCGGAAATACAATTTGGTGCTTCGGCGCAGCTCGCTGATTTATTAGATCCCTAGCTGTGAGTCCCGGGTTAGGCTAACACTGTCCTCGCTCATCACAGACAAGAGAGCGCAATATTTACAGGTACCTAATATAAGTTCTTTAACATGTTGAAGTATGTATTGCCATATTTTTTCATAGCGAGGTAAAGTAATTTCCCCTTACACATAATACGTACTTCGATGTAAAAACAAACCGTCCAATAATCCAATCCGCATGTTCGCGTTATATCCGCGATGGAACCAATCCGACGGCATGTTCTGCTAGCGGCGGATATTGCAAGGAAATGGTACCCTCGCGTGAGAGCTTAAAGGTATTGCTCCGTGGGTATACCACACAGACGGAATTTCAAACGGTGGCACAAGCTTATTTCAAAGATACACAACTTTAAAAACAATACAACTTTAAATTTGGAAGCAGGATGTAATTGTTGTTTTTATTACAGATTATTTATATCAGCTGCCAGTAGTTTTTAATATTACAAAGCTATAATTCTGGAATCGTTCGACAAACATTAACATGGAGTGTAGTCTGTCGAAATTTGAACTTTTGATAAAGGCAGACATCTCACCTTGCAATACTCAGTAAGCACACACAGGCTATAGTGATTTATTTAATTGTTTAATAAGAAAATAGCTAAAACAATAACAGACAGTGTTTTTCTCCTTTGGAAACCCTTTATTTGATTTGTTCGCTTTGGAAGTTAAGTCTTTAATTGACAAGTCAGATATTTGACCGACTGATACCATCAAAGAGGCGCCCAAAGCCTTTTAAATAAGCCCTTAACGTTCACTCAAGTTCATTAACAGAAATGATGAGTTCTTACTTCGATTCGGCAGTTTTACCCAACATTTTAATTAGTACTTAAAAGTTTTGAATTTGGGCAGTTAATTTTCTATCAGGTAAAATGTTAAAGATATTACAAAACGTTACATATAATATTAAGACATACATACATACATACATATCATCACGCCAAGTCCCTAACGGGGTAGGCAGAGAGTATAGAGCGCCAGTTCTCTCTAGACTTACATACCTCTTTCGCTTCGTGCACATTCATCAGCCTCTTCATACATGCTCATAATTATCATCATATATTAAGACATAGACATCTTTAACGTAATTGCTAGGGACTCTTAACTGAGCATCGCCTTATCTATACGCCACAATTTTTTTAAAACATAAGGGGGCAACCTAGCAGACCCGCCTTTGCTATATACCTAAGCGTTACCGTAAGTTGTAAACGACTGTATCTTCTTTTCAAAACTGTTATAGTGTCTCCACTTTGGCAGGCAATACATACATACATATAATCACGCCTCTTTCCCGTAGGGATAGGCAGAGACCACTTCTTTCCACTTGCTACGATCCTTGTATACTTGATTTGCTTCGTCCACTTTCAATATTCCCTTCTCAAGTAAAATCCAATACGTAAAGGTATGACGCTATATTTCATAACAACAAAATCCCAGGAAAATATATTTTAAAGTAAAGTTGTTAAACACACATTTAAAGAAAATATTATGGATGGTGCTGCCATCCATAATATTTTCTTCACATAACCCCTAAACCTAAAACACGTTTCGAGTTTCAATGTAAATGTTCCGTAAAATGGCCATTTGGACTAAACTTTGACCCTTCAGCACCAAAGGTGAGGTGCTTGATAACAACTTCACTTACACCCAATTTTTCATCGTTACGGGTCTCATATTTCAGCAATTATCCTACTTTTTTAAGTTTTCTGCAAGTGTTAAGAATGAAAAACATCGAGAGGAAACCTGCATACGTCTGAGAAGAAATTCAAAGGCGTATGGATAGTCGTACTGGAGTAACGGCGATGGACTCGCCATCTGTCACGTTGGCACCTAATATACCTCTGGCGGAATGTGGGTGTGGGTATTACCTATACACCTTTGCCTACCCCTTCCGGGACCCTTGTGGGAGGGCGTGAGGATATATTATATTATGTAATCATCAAATATGAAATGACCCTTTAAGTTTGAAACGAAATATATATTTATATATTCACGCCTTTCCACAAGGGTCCCCAGAACTAGTACCTACAAACCCACTTTTCGCCTGAAATATATTTAAAATTAATGATATTTTATTAATTTACTTGTATGTGAGGTAGATTGGAAACACATAAGATAGGAGAGGTGGTTATGAGAAGCCCTGCATACTTTGTTACGACTTACCTGCAAGTAGTATAATATAATAAATTTAACAATATTAATTAATTCTATTGATATCGTTAAAGTTATAAGGGCTTTGGGACCTTGAGGTCCATAAACTGTTAAAGTACCGATTAGTTTAACAGTTTCTCGTGTTGCGGAACGCTCCCAGCGTTGGGTATCTACCTTTCAATAGGAGGAATAAGTGTGTTTGCAGTAGAAGGAACGAAAGGTTCTTCTCTCAGTACTTTTATATTGTGGAACTCCAGTAATACAATAATATCGAAAACAATGCAATTTGGCTACGTCCTTCTATAAGGTGGAGGCATTTTCCCAGTGGGCAACTCCATGCTTGCACGGGAAATCCGTTAAGCCCTGCCTCTCTTCGGTAATTGTTTACGACTTATTGGTTATAGTCCTAACGGTTTGTGACTTTAAAGGTACGTCTATGAATTATCTTCTCAAACAATACACACTTTCCCTCATGTTTTTATTTTCTACAACGTAAGCAAACAATGATGTACAAACCTCATTGTCACCAAATCACTTATTAAGCAAACTTTTACTACTTATCTTGCGGATCTTTGATTACGGTACCTCTGGCGGAAAGTGGGTGTGTGGGTATTACCTATACACCTCTGCCTACCCCTTCGGGGACCCTTGTGGGAAGGCGTGAGGATATATTATTATTATTATTAAATGTAGGTGACCCCGGAAACTTCTATGTATTGATAAGTACCTATACGTGATGTTAAGCCTTTGAATTAAAATAATCATTAATTCCGGTTGCTATGTAAATATGTACAAAAATTCTAAAATATCCACAGTACAATATTCCTGTATGTGCTTAATGCAAGACCGTTTAGTGCTGCAGTATTTTAAAATTAAGGCTTTGTTGAAACAATATTACAGCAGTTATTCCATACCTATTATATTCTACTGAAAATTTACGAAGCGAAAATTTTATAATAATGTAGTGTTGATCCAGTTATAGTGGAACAATATTTTACGATAAAATTTCGCAGATTAATTTTACTTCGGAAGGTATATGTTATTTCCCCAGGCTACTTTATCTTTCGAGCTTTATTTTAGTTTCAAAATAATATTGAAATATAAGTAGTTATTTCGTCTAATGGATAGCGGTTACCGTGAACTACGGACTCGTAGTCAAAATATAAAGCGAGCGATACTCTCGATTACTCGTGTGTTGCTCATCTTTGGGTCAAATAGCATTTGGGTGTTGTTTTTGCGGTAAGGAGTGTGCCAACATGACACAAATATAACGTAATAGCCGTATCTAAGAATATGGCACCGGATAGTTGCAGCTTAGTTAGCGTTGTAACATTTGACGAATATTAATGATAAATAGTATCTACGTACACAATATGAGCATAAATAGAGCGACCAAACATTGGACCAAACGAACTCAATTCCAGCGCAATAAATTGTAGATCGTTCAGGATACGCCTCAACTGTCCAGATTACCGTAGCTAAAAAAATAGGTCTTTTACGTAATTAAAGAACCTTCACACTTTAAGCTTATCGTTCGAGCAATAAATTACATTTATCTGCCTTGGAGAATTTTACATTTTACAATTTAGCTTTGTTGTGTTACTGAAATTAAACATTACTGGGTGAAAATATAGATATAGCAACTTAATCGTATATTTTTAGGGAATTTCGATTTTTGGGCGTAATTTTAGTAATTATTATTAATGAACGCGCTTTCCCGTAAGATTTCTACGAGATGGTCTACTTTTCGTCGGTTAAATATAAAAATGGCAACGTCATAGATAAAAACGTGAAAAAGCTCACCAAGCATCAATATCACAAGACATTTTAGTGTATCGATAAAATTTATCGAAACCACCCGCAGCCTGCGCCCCAAATTTACATTTAAATTACACGGCAGACCGCGAGTTCCGAACTCGCTACTACGATAATTTACGAGGGCTCGAGTCACAAAGTAGCCTATACTTCTTCGGCATTCACAAACTAGGCTCTAACTCCAAGGCCGTGGTGGCAGAATGGTTCGAGTAGTCTGCAACACAAAGATTACATGTTAGTAAATGCATTTTGGTAACTAAAACCGAAACATGCCTATAGTGAAATCTATAGACAATGTAATACTAATTTGTCTATGACCATCGGCACGATCGGCTGCGTGCCAGCCTGAAAGGAAATATCGACAAATATTCGCCGATGCAGTAAACTGGATCGGCTATTCACAATAATTGGCCATGACTACATTATAGCAATTTATGTTTCAAATTGTATTTTGATTCTGTTTCGTTGAATTGCTGCGTCGCGTTTAATGCTAGCATTTATTTGTCAATTTACTGCCAACTAATACGTTTGATAGCAAGTAGAACATTACTGAATTAACAGTTGTGGTCAAGTTCGAACCCCGACTGTTTTTCTGAACTTAAGTAAGGTGACCACAGTACAAGCGTACGTTTGAGAAGAAGTTCAAAGGTACATACCTATGTATAATCGTGCTTTAGTATCGGCGATCGATTCGCGATCTGTCATGTTGGGACCCAAAATCTTTGGCGATAAGTGGGTGTGTGGGTACTACCTACACACCCCTGCCCACCCCTTCGGGGACCATTGTGGAAGGGCGTATGGGTACATAACTCAAACCATCAAACACAAACGAAACGACCTACCTTGAATTTAATAGTTTATTGATCCATCAGTATGTAACAAAGTAAGCCAAAGTCATTAAGTATCTACAATTCTACTTCGTCACGATACCGCGTCAAAAGGCCCTAGCTGGCAATTTAAACAAATACTGCGTTTAAGAAATAATAACTTGTCATATCTTCTTCATGTTTTTTTCATTACAGTTATTTATTCAAGTTAATGAAAAACCAAATACCTAATAAAATATCTTATAAGGCCGTAATGATTCGCCCAGCTGTTACCTTTATGTCAACTAAAACGCCTTAATATCATCTAATAGACGGTCATAATTAATATCTGTGGACTGAGCAGTAATGGAAAATTTTCCTGTATGAGCCACTATGGTCTTTATAGTCATGAACACAGTTATTACGTAAACTTTATCTATTGGGATAGGAGTTTTACTGGAAAATGAATAAAATATGGCGAGGCTAGATCTGCACAGAATATTTAAGAAGCTCGTTGAAAATTCTGGAGGCTCTGTGGACCACTTTAAGATCTTCGGAGAGGAATTGTTGAAGTGAAAAGATTCCTGCAGGGTCGGCAGCGCGCGAGTGATACCCCTGGTGTTGCAAGCGTCCATAGGCGGCGGTAGCCGCTTACCATCAGGCGGACCGCATGCTTGTTTGTCACCCATGTGGAATAAAAAAAAAATCAGAATTAATTCTAATGATTCTGACATAAATATAAACGTTATGTATAATGATATGAAGAATACGGTGTACAACTTTACTATGATATTACAAATTATAAGCAGGAGACGTGTTTGATCTTTCGTCTCGAGCCATAGAGAATGTGGGAGTTGATGCCAAATCAAATCTTATAAAACGTGAAAAGAGGTGCACGGTTCGGGTTGGTCGTTTCCATGGAGAAGAACCGGCAAGAAACTCCATGGTTACTCTTTTTGAATCATTAGGCATATACAATAACAATATTTTTACGTTACAGCAATAGTACCCAAGTATGGGGGAACAACGTAGGCCCGACAATTTTATAGGTCGTTTCTTACTACATACATAAAACAATATAATTAAAACAATGTTAGCAAGATCTAAGAATCTAAAAAGCCTACAATGTTCTCACATTCACAAATTAAACAAGTGACACAAATATTGTCATCAGTACTGTAATAATTCCGGGATGATAACACCGGGATAATAAGCGGGATATAGTCAAATAGCTCGTGGTAAGCTAATAAAAAGTATTGTGTTGTATACCTACGAGATTATTGAAGTAACGGAAGGTGTAACGTCAAGCTCGAGCCCGGCTTACGGTGAGATATCGCAAATACTTTACAGTGCGAGGGGTCTGTAATAAAAAAAGTAATTTGCTACACATAGGCCTCATGATCCGGCGTCATTGTCCAGTAGGACAATACGGTGCAGTGTGAAAGGCTTCAAGATAACGTTGACTCAATAGCCATTGTGTTCCGAGACGGCGAGATAAAATTGTGTGTGGAGATGGTGGGGTGGTTGAGTGGTGGCCTCTCAGGGAAACTCTAACGACTAACGCTCTCAAACTATGAAAACGACGCTCGTGTTACGATTTCCAATTACGATACCAGCTTCTTGGGAAATTATGCAGCTTTACCAAATGCCGGCTCAATACGTTGCTTCGATTGATAAATAAGGTTTACATTAAACATTAAATTATTATGATAAAAAATATATGTTTCCGTCATGCAAATGAAACAAATAAGTTGTTACCAATAAATTTAATCATTTGCAAATAAAATTAAATTTTGTCGTAAAATACTTTCATAATTTGTGGGAAATTTAATGCGTCAGTGTCAGTACTCTCTTGCGATTAACTTATAATTATTCTTATTTAATTGAGTTCTTAAAGTAGGTATTTTATTTAATAAACATATACAATTACATTCTTTTTCATGTAAAATATAGCCGCTCACCGGTATCGGATTAGGGTCCTAATTAGCGGCGGCTAGGGTCCTAATTAGCGGCGGCTAGGGTCCTAGAGAAAGAAACCACACAGCTCCTCGACACAGGGCCGTGTCGAGGAGCACAGCTTTCTGCATCAGGCCTTTGACCCAACCATCTAACGAGAGCCTCTTGAGGTGTTGGTCGAGGCTCTTTGCCATTAGGCCATTGGCCGTTATTACTATCGGCACAAAGATTGCCGAGTCTAACTACTTTATTTATTTCTTTACACACATACAAAAGTATCTTCACGCCGAGTCCCTCACGGGGTAACCAGAGTGAATAAAATAGTAGATCTTTCTAGACTTACAAAACACTTTCGCTTCATCTACATCTACTTCATAAAAATGCTCGTCGGTTTCGATTTATTAACTTATCTAAACATAAAATTTTTATTCAAGCCAAAGGCACAATGTTAATATATTAAATATACCTAATGTTAGAAAAATTTATGTAAATATGTGATCATTTGAAGCTTAGATTTGGAACAAACTACGAGAGAGCCGCAAGTACCCTCGTTGACTAAAACTGCAAATAACATCTCCCGGAGTACGCCATATCTATACAAATAAATATGTCTGTATGTAATATTAAGCCGTGTTGGCCGAGTGGTTTGAGCAGTTGCCTGCGACGCAAAGGTCGCAAGTTCGATTCCCGACTGTACCAATGAGTTTTTCTGAACTTAAGTACAGTGATTAGTCACACCACGAGCTGAACGGTGAAGGAAAACATCGAGAGGAAACCTGCATACGTCTGAGAAGAAATTCAAGGCGTATGTATAGTCGTGCTTGAGTAACGGCGATGGACTCGCCATCTGTCACGTTGGCACCTAATATACCTCTGGCGGAAAGTGGGTGTGTGGGTATTACCTATACACCTCTACCTACCCCTTCGGGGACCCTTGTGGGAAGGCGTGAGGATATATTATTATATTATTATTATGTAATATTAAAATAACGCTTTTTACTAAATGCATATGAATGTTTACACGGTACATATACCAAAATATCATTTCAATTTTTAATTTTTTTTTAATATAAAATCCAGTGGACAACAAAGCTACAGTCGAGTTTGTTGAGCTGCGGTTTACTACAGGCAAAATATTATACTCTCATAAAACGAACAGCTTTTGGAGCTTTTATGTCAACGCAATCGGAGCTGGGGGTAAAGGGACGAATTGTCCCCTGACTGAGCCTTGAAACATGTCTTGCATCACGAAATTGGGTACTTGGGCTTATTACGATGGTATTACTGAGTTTTGAATTATTACATTCGTTACGAGCGATAACTCTCTGCGGAGACTTAATTTGAAGCTCTATATTTTAAATTCCGGGTGACCCCATCATTACACAGATACCCTTATAATGGCGACTCTGGGTATGATTTATGGATAGTAATAAATATTTTTAGCTCGCCTCACTAATATTGCGGTAGTCATTAAAACTCTAGCTGCATTCCAACGGTAAATTGATTATACGAGTATTGCCTGTATCGAGGCGAAGTCATAAATGAAAAGTATACTACGCTGCTAGACTGGGAATCCAACCTAAGCTATATTGGAGACTAGCTGTGTCCGCGACTTAGTCCGTTTGGAATTTAACTAAAAAGTTATTATTCAATTTCTTACAATAAAAGTAGTCTAAGTTACTCCTTATTACATCAGCTATCTGCCAGTGAAAGTCCCGTTCAAATCGGTCCAGCCGTTTCAGTGATTAGTCGGAACAAACAGAAACATACGAAAAAAATTAAAAATGTGATTTTGCTATGTGTATTATCTACGTGTGTATACATCCATATGCATTTAGTAAAAAGCGGTTATTTTAATATTACAAACAGACACTTAATTTTAATTTATTTGTATAGATATGTTATCCAATTCTACTGTCAGAAATACATACCTAGTATAATTCTACTGTCAGAAATACATACCTAGTATAATTCATAAAAATTACTAGCTTTCCCTGGAGAGTAGAGCATGGAGTTTTTCAAGAAAGGTGTGAAAAGATTCCTGCAGGGTTGGACCCAGGATACCTCTGGTGTTGCAAGCGTCCACAGGCGACGTAGTCCGCGTACTGACAAGCTTACCGCAAACTTGTATGCGACCTTTGTGCCATTAAAAATATTAAGTAAATGTTATGTGAACTGGTATTAGATCAATATGCTGCTTTTTGTATCACTTAAGTAAGACGAAAAAGCGAAAGAGGTATGTAAGTCTTGAGAGAACTGGCGCTCCATACTCTCTGCCTACCCCGCTAATATGTATGTAAGTAAGACGATTTCGGTCAGGTAATATGTCACAGAAAATGTAAGCAAAATTGGTTTCTTCTATATTTTTGAGTCCATAATTCCTAAATCATATGTTGCTCGCCCAGTTCATTGCATTTGGGACTCGCCTCTAACTCGCATCCCATCTAGCGATGGTGCACGAAACTAATCCCACACAGCTGATTCGGTTATCCCATCCAATTATTTTAAAATTGGGCCAAAAGAGGACTAGACCGCAGTCGAGCGCTACGTTCATGGAATATCCTAGCGGAATATTGAAAGACTTTTACATTTTACGATCTTTGGGCGCACAGGTAACTTATTTTATGCAAACGTCCTTCATAAAATAAGTTACCTGTAAACATACTTCCCGCCTGACGATAAGTGGCTATCGTAGCTCGTAGGCGCTTGCAACACACAACAGAACAACTGCACTGGCGCATTGCCGACCTAAGGTATACTCTAACATAATTATCTACGGATGCGACAATGCTTCTCCAGCGTAATCTAAATACTACATAACAAATATACACAAATAAACAAGAATCTTTTTTATTTTATATTATATTATATTAACAAGAATCTTAAATAAAATCCGCTGTGGTAAATGGCATCGGTTTATTTGTGGAGATATACCTTTTTCATGACATGCAGAATTGATATGGCGGTGTGAGGTTGTATATAACTACCCATACAAATATAATATTGTTGAAAACTTTCCACCAACGATATCACAATATTTTTTTAGGCTGCAAGTTGTGTAAGTTTGAAGTATTGAACAGAACTTTTCCGTTGTGACTTTCAAAAACTTATTTTTTTACGTCTAACCAAATTCTTGGCACTGGGGCAGTATTCTACGGAACAAGTACGTCTTAACGGCTGCACAATGATATGCTGAGTGGTATTGCCTACGTTCATATGCTTATAAGTAGTACGTAGTCTAGACTACCTACCTACCTACTTCTATCTGCCTACCCCTTCGGGGACCCTTGTGGGAAGGCGTGAGGATATATTATATATATTATTATTAAGTCTAGACTATACCACCTTCAGGTAGACGGGGTTAATACTTTTATGAAAACTTATTATTTGCTAACGTAAAAGTCAGGTTTGTAACGTAACAGGTGCCTTCTGAATATCCATAAGCTATCTTTTTATTACACAGGCTTAATTTAATTAGGTACAGTAAATTCATCGTAACGAGATTTTCATGCAAACGGAAATAACTCATTTGCTAATCGAATCAAAGATATGCGTAAAGATTAGTCATTGCAGACCTAAGCCTACTTAACTAATGGACCCAGCCCTCAAAATAAATTTGGTTCAATAGAAACGAAATGCATACATACATACATACATATCATCACGCCAAGTCCCTAACGGGGTAGGCAGAGAGTATAGAGCGCCAGTTCTCTCTAGACTTACATACCTCTTTCGCTTCGTCCACATTCATCAGTCTCTTCATACATGCCCGTCGGTTTCGAGTACTCTTAACGTTCCCGTCCTTCAGAGTCCGATCTATTTGATCCAGGTAGTTGGAACGTGGCCTTCCTCTGCCTCTTCTTGCACACACTTTTACTTTGTATATCTGTTTCGTCAATCTTTCTTCACTCATCCTTTCTATGTGTCCAAACCAACGTAATGTTACGATGGAAGGTTCTGGAGGTCTTGCCGTGTGAAAGCCATGCGAAACAACAACACTTAGCAGGAAATATAGACAAAAGGAGGCAATTAAGAAAGAACGTAAACAAGTTGTTTTCGTCGCCCGGCCATTGTTCTGCGGATGCATTCACACGGCAATTCTACGAACATCTTAATGGCAGTCTAGAGCCTTCCACCGATATCTAGTATAGCGTGCCGGTGCCATATATAAGGCGGTATCCGATGGGCACGGGCAGTCTGAGCGAGTTCGTTAAGTGAGTCAGTTAGTCTGAGCGAGTCAGTCAGTGAGAGAGTCTGAGTTAGAGTTAGTGAGTTTAGTTCAGTGCGAGTGATCACAAGAGTTTTATCGGTGACTATAGTGAGTGTTACAGTATTAGTGAAGTGTATCAGTGTCTAGTGTTTACTGTGTTCTACTGTTACTGTGTTGTAGTGTACACAGAGTAGAAGTGTATCAGTGTCTAGGGTTTACTGTGTTCTACTGTTACTGTGTTGTAGTGTATACAGAGTAGAAGTGTTTCAGTACCTAGGGTTTACTGTGTTTTACTAGTACTGTGTTGTAGTGATCAGTGTTATAGTGAATAGAATTGTAGCGAAGTGTACGGATTTATTGTACAAGCTTCCGGAATTATTCTGTATATAGAATAAAGTGTCGTTTAAGTGTAACAACCGGCTATCATTAAATTATCCCGAACCCCAGCCCGTAACAATTGGTGTCAGAAGTGAGGGATAATTATGCCGGTTCTACCAAAAGACGACACTCCGGGTCCAACCCAAGTAATGCAGCAAGAGCAGCAGACTGCGGAGCCGACGGCCACTGGCGATGTTGGGAATGCACCGCCAATGAATCCTCAAGTTCCAGCTACCATGGACATAGCTGCACTCATAGCGTTTCTGCAGGGGATGGAGCGACGTCAGGAAGAGCGACAACACGACTGGCGACAGTTTCTAGAGGAGCTGAGGAGTGATGAGGAAGTGCAAGTGCGACGTCAAGAAGAGCAAGTACAACTTCAGAAAGAGCAAGTGCAACTTCGGGAAGAGCAAGTACAACTTCCGAAAGAGCAAGTACAACTTCAGAAAGAGCAAATGCAACTTCAGGAAGAGCAAGTGCGATGTCAGGAAGAGCAAGTGCGACTGCAGGAAGAGCAAGTGCAACTTCAGGAAGAGCAAGTGCAACTTCGGGAAGAGCAAGTGCAACTTCAAGAGCAGCTGAGGAGTGATAAGGAAGTGCAAGTGCGACGTTCGGAAGAGCAAGTGCGACGTCCGGTAGAGCAAGTGCGACGACAAGAAGAGCAAGTGCGACGTCAGGAAGAGCAAGTGCGATGTCAGGAAGAGCAAGTGCGACTGCAGGAAGAGCAAGTGCAACTTCGGGAAGAGCAAGTGCAACTCCGGGAAGAGCAAGTGCAACTCCGGGAAGAGCAAGTGCAACTCCGGGAAGAGCAAGTGCAACTTCAAGAGCAGCTGAAGTGCAACAAAGTGGAACAAACCCATCTTTATAAGGAGCTGACTGTTCATGTTGGAAAAGAAATGACGGCAGTCAAAGAAAAGGGCCTCCTGCAGTATAATTGTCCAGATAGAGCAAGTCTGGACAGGACCAAGATAGAGGCCAGGACAACGAGGAAGCTTGCTGGATTTGGAGGAGCCCTTAGGATACCGAACTCTCCAATTTCTGTGACGGATTATGCGGGTGACGGGCGCATGAGAATGAACGGCTTCTGCGGTCACAAAAGGCAATTCGGTCAACAGAAGTCTGAAAAGATGAAGACTCGCTATGACGGAAACATCAACAATCCTCGATTCAGCAGGGGATCCCTGGTGTGGCTTCACCATCCAGTACGGAAGAAAGGAGTATCTACGAAGCTCCGAAGGTCGTCCACGTCGATCGTGGCGCGCTACCATGGATCTAACGATGCTCGGGACGAGCATGTCTAAGGAGGGGGCAGTGTTACGATGGAAGGTTCTGGAGGTCTTGCCGTGTGAAAGCCATGCGAAACAACAACACTTAGCAGGAAATATAAACAAAAGGAGGCAATTAAGAAAAGACGTAAACAAGTTGTTTTCGTCGCCCGGCCATTGTTCTGCGGATGCATTCACACGGCAATTCTACGAACATCTTAATGACAGTCTAGAGCCTTCCACCGATATCTAGTATATCGTGCCGGTGCCATATATAAGGCGGTATCCGATGGGCACGGGCAGTCTGAGCGAGTTCGTTAAGTGAGTCAGTTAGTCTGAGCGAGTTCGTTAAGTGAGTCAGTTAGTCTGAGCGAGTTCGTTAAGTGAGTCAGTTAGTCTGACCGAGTTTAGAGAGTCAGTCAGTGAGTCAGACTGAGTTAGAGTTAGTGAGTTGAGTTCAGTGCGAGTGATCACAAGTGTTTTATCGGTGACTATAGTGAGTGTTACAGTATTAGTGAAGTGTATCAGTGTCTAGTGTTTACTGTGTTCTACTGTTACTGTGTTGTAGTGTACACAGAGTAGAAGTGTATCAGTGTCTAGTGTTTACTGTGTTCTACCGTTACTGTGTTGTAGTGTATACAGAGTAGAAGTGTTTCAGTACCTAGGGTTTACTGTGTTTTACTAGTACTGTGTTGTAGTGATCAGTGTTATAGTGAATAGAATTGTAGCGAAGTGTACGGATTTATTGTACAAGCTTCCGGAATTATTCTGTATATAGAATAAAGTGTCGTTTAAGTGTAACAACCGGCTATCATTAAATTATCCCGAACCCCAGCTCGTAACAGTAACATGCCTTTCTTCATCTTTACAATCACGCTCTCATTCACGCCAGTTGATTTGCGAATCTCTTCATTGCCGATTCGATCTAATATCGTTACACCGCACATTTTTCGAAGAGATCGCAGAGATCGAGAACGAAATGCGTTTGTGTTATTTGCATTTTGGCCTCTTGTAAAATTTTCTCATCCCTAATGAAAAGTTTTTCGCACCTCGATTCTAATCATGTTGTATTCGTATCTCTAAGAATAAGTATACCTCTTCAAGTTGGTACTCGAGTTATAAAAGTTTACCAACTTTTAGTACGTCGATTCTACTACTCACTAGATACCTACCAGCATAGACTACTCTTAATTGCCTACCAGTCCAATTACAAAACTTTATAAACGACACCCTCATTCATGGTAGTCATTATTTAGACACGCGTTTATTCATGTAGGTAATTTTATGTGCTTATCAAATCTTGCTCAGCATAGTGGACTAAAATGCTACATATTAATTGTTATGATGTTAATTGTGAGGTAAAACACATATTTAATAGTAGTCTGGTAAAACATATTAACTGCATTTTATGGTGGTGGACTCTGTATTAAGTAAGCGACCTCTATTGCAAAATCGTGGAACTAACTACTCGAAAAGTCGAAATACTGTATGATTATGTCGGTTCTTTCTGTATTCTGAGTGTCGGGTATATCTCGTCAGAGGGACGTGCTATAAAATGACAGTATACATTGTAATCTTTGATAAAATGGTTGGCGTAGAATCTTACATGTAAAACGAAACCATAATAAGTACAACTTACCCGAAAAGGTAGGTATAAAAACTAAACAATATTAAAACCATCCTGTTCAAGAACTATTATTTATTTTTGACATAATTATTGTGTCACGTATAATTGTTTATGTCAATCTGTGACAAAAAGAGCACTCAAAAACTATTAGCCTACTCTTGATTAAGAAATGAAATTATTTATTCGTCAGAACACGGCTTGTTACATAATTTTATTTTTATCTACGACTATGATAGCTGTTTTTTATTTAAAAAATATAAATATGTTATATAAGTACATACCTAAGTAATCGCAAGAAAGGCGAAAAAAGTATTTCAAACGCAAAATTTAGCAAGACTCAAGTTTCAGAACTTTTGTTTATTTTAGGAAACGTCAAGAGAAATCTTGTGATTACGAAAAAAAATTATTGTCAGCAGTACCTAGTCAGTACATTTTTGAAACTATAAAATGAAGGCGGGAAGTTTTCCAGTGTTCAATAGTAGTAATTGCGGGAAGTAGTACCTATATTAATAGTAGTTTAAGGCGGGAAGGTTTCGTTAGAGTAGTATAATGAAACAGTACAAATGTGTAAATTGCGGACAATCGTCCGCAGCACTTTTTAAAACATATGGGCCTACAGTTCTGAAGTTAAGTAAATGTGTAAGTACTGTTTGCAGTCAATTATGGTTCGTTTAAATTTAATTTACTGAAAGCAAAAACAATATACAGATTTTTTTATATGACTACATCTGAAACACTAATAAGTAACTACATGCAATTTCCGCACACTAAAGAAAAAAATCGAGAACAATAAGATTTTTTAAGTCTTAGTTCTTAAGTCTTATTAATATCTATATTCTTAAGTCTGTCTGTATTACATAAAAATATTACTTAAGGTGCGCTGATATTATACACCTTGTGGAATAATCAAAGCTTGCCCCTTCTAAAACCAATTCATCGTCAGAATTTGCTATCATACATAATTGTTATGCAATGAATGTAGCAACATCTTTTTAAATTAGTCTTTACACATATAGGAATCATACCACGATTTCACATATGAATAAAGTATTTGTATTTATTACAGGAAAACTGTAATGGAGTGGTGGATAAATACATAGAATATGACCCAGTGATAGTTATCATTGACCTTGTGTTGGTGTCCAGGGAGGCGCAGAGACATATACTTTACAATACTGAGTTTAAAGTGAGTCAGATAAGATATGGTGTAAAAAAAGTTGCGTCTGCACCACAGAGGTGCCATCTCCTAAACTAGCAGATTAACCCTTATTTTTGATCTAACATGGATGATATTGAACCTCCATACCCATTTGGATTCTTTGTAGAGTATGTCTTTCTCAGGATAAAAAACAAGAAAATATTTTCTTATGTATGCACAATGTGGATGTTTCTGTATTAATGGATGTACCAGTATAGTATTTCTGAAGCACACAATTTTGCATATAACTACATAATATCATGGCTTCAGGGTAGGCAGAGCGAGTAGAGTGCGAATAAATTTAGCATTGCTTGCATACTTCTACAGGTTAACAAGTCATGACAGTAACTTATTCAACCCTTTACATTTTCAGTCATTCTGGAAACTGTTGGTGATCTTAATAATGTTGGAGACCTATGGTGTGTGGCGTAATGATAGCATGTTCAACATAGCAATCAACTCCCTATGTGATATCCAGAACAATAATACTGTCAACTCTACATATCTGTAAGTAAAATAAAAAA
>JACCPG010009304.1:0-27418 GCA_016069955.1 Drepana arcuata | reverse complement strand
GCGTTATGTTCCTTTTTTGAAATTCGTAATTCGAACAAAAGCTCGCGCGGCGCAATGGTGCATGCATGATTGATAGCGGAGCAGTGACGTCGGCCGCGCTCTGACGCTCCATTTTTGAAAAAGGTACAAAGGCCTTGACCCCAGTTCTTGTAAATAAAAATTGTCTCATCTCATGCCGCCCGAGTACTTTTATAGGCAATTTGGGTTTTGACACCCTCTAAAAAGTCAAGTAAAATTTACATCGTTACATAAGAGAGAGAATAAGCGAAAATCACCCCATCGGCTGAGTTGCCGCCGTAAACAAATACTAAAAATCTTGTTTCGGTTATAAGGCGGCACTCTAAATAAGAATTAAAGTGGAATTGGTGAGGTGTGAGTCCCCTGGCGGGGTATTAAAGCACCTACCTCGCGACGATATTCATAACGCGAAAAATTGTAATAACCTGGCGAATTTGAGCGGGGGCGAGCGAGGTGCCGTTATATTTACGCGAGGGCGAGACCCTGCAGGGGATATGTCGAGGAAATTGTCTAAATATGCCCGTTACGCGCCCGCTCGTGTGTGACATGAGCCACACACCTAACAATAGTTAAAAAATAAACGGGACGTTTGAATAAAGAAGCATTTAATCATTCTTTTATCGTACCATTTATAGGTACAATTGGATTCGTGATAACTTTTATATAACATGATACTGGACGGTAACACAACGGAAATGTTCTAAATTTGAAATATTTTTTCTTTATAAAAATAATACCAGCTGTCAAACGTAAGAGTTATTATATGTCAAAGTTGTTTTACTTACATCGACTATGATATCGACAAAACAAGTTTCGTGTAATAGACGATCTACCCTGGAAGCCAACTAACCCCAACATGAAACGAGAACGGCCGGTGATCATTTGAAATGAGAGCTATTTGACATAAACTTTTTCTTTTTCATAAATTTGTAAAAGGAACATGAGATCTTCACTGTACACAAGAGGTACACGCATAGTACACGCGAAGAAAGATGGCGCCAATGCACATGCCTCGCCCTTCTTTGGTCGTTAATTACTTATATATGTATATCATTAAAGGCTCGGCTTTCACGTCGAGCGCAGTACCAACATACCGATAAAGTATCAAAACACAACGTGGAGTTTCTCAAATCAATTCCGTTACAGATTATAATACCACAATTACAATTAACGAACAACACAACATCCTAGCGTTTCGCGTCAAAACGTGCCAATTAGTGTCCATATTTCTTTTTCCCGAATTAAAACAATTGGGCCCGTGTTATTCTGATTTCTATCACGGTCTTTCATAATGATAGTCATTGTTCCGATCCGACGGCGGAATCCAACAAACCGACAATTATTCATACTATTAATTATTGTTTTAAGAAACTGTTTCGATTCGCCCCTTCTGATTGTTGTACGCTCGTAAGTGGGACCGAATTGGATGGTGTTTCCTTTGTTTTGCTTTTAGTTTACCGCAGGCTAGTTTGATGCAAGTAAAAAAGTCGTGCTTGAGAACCGGAGACGGACTCGCCATCTGTCACGTTGGTACCTAAACATAACTCCGGTGAAGAGAGGGAGAAGTGACCCTTTCAAGAAACAATTTTTAAGAAGAAGCAAGTTTAAGTGTCAGTGTCAAATATCGTAGTTTTCATACAAGCCGAACCATAGACTACTTTTAGGTTTGTCCTGTAATGTAAAGAAGTATTTTATTTTAAACGTTTTTTTTTAATCTCCTTAGTTTCTGATAATATGGTGACAAACGATGTTCAATTATATAATTTCTTTGAAAAGATGTCAAGATATTCGATTTAAAATAAAAAAAATACATTTAGGCATTTTTTGTAGCTAAGTATAATAATATAAAAATATATCCTTTCAATTAAATTTCCTCTATAAATCATAATTACCCTATAAAAGTCATGCGACCGTCGGACCGGGTACCAGGGATGCATGTCGCACCTGCAGTACCTGCCGAAACACAAAGCGATCCGAAGATGTCTCTTCTCACAATAAATCAACCGTTTTTCTGCTGGGCTCCCCGTGTTTTATGTTAGCCTGGTACCCGTTTTTTTAGTTTTTTTGCTCTTTGGAAACAATGTAGCGGAAAAAATAAGGATTATCAAAAATGTTGAATAAAATTTTGTTTATCAAAAGGGCTTGTTTATTTTAGACCCCAATTTCAAATATTTCGTTAACAACATTTGATAGAAACATGGACCATTCTAACTATATTACTTACAATTATTAATGCAAGGTGTATTTCGACCATCACGACTTGTATCAGAGGTACATAGGAGGATACATATATGTATTTAGGTGCAAACGTGACAGATGGCGAATCCGTTTCAAGCACAACTATGCATATTTTGAGTTCTTTCTCGCACGCAGGTTCCCTCTAGATGTAAGCCGTAAAGCTCGTGGTGTGTACATACGTTCATAGAAAACTCATTGGTACAGTCGGGATACGAACTTTGTGATGCATGAACTACGTTATACATTAAACACACAGAGTAATAGGGTATTTAAAGTTATATTCGTGTCTAAGTTTAACAGTGTAAGCGATTAACAAGTATGCAAGTACGCTACGAAGCCAATACGACCAATTTCCTTAATGGAATTGATAGCTTTATGTCCAAAACTTCGGCGACTGATCGCTAGCCGCCTCTCTCTTTCCTATTCTTTCTAAGTTTTATCTAAGGCAAGTAAGCTTAAATTATTAATGCTTATAATACCAGGTATAAATATCAGACATGATTAATACTGAACTTTCCACCTCTCCGCCATCAGAAGACATTAAGCAATAACAAAAAAAAAACACATTTTTAAACATTCGGAAGCGCGCTTAATTGCACCCGCCCAAGGTAGGGCGGGCGGCCCGCCCTAACTCTTTATCACTATCACTATAGAGGTCATTATCGCTTGCAGAAAAACGTCTTTTGCCGTCTTACTCCACTCGCGAGAGCTGTTGGCAGACTTGAAAAAGTCATAACGATGTCTTCGGGTGTCGATGGGAAATGTGTCTTATATGCGGGGGGTAAGGTTCTGTTTTGTTTGCCACGCGGAGGGGTCGTTGCCTGGAGGGTGGGATCGGAGTGACGTACATATAACTCATCTGTAGGTACGCCGACTGATCGATAACACATACCTATCGCTGGTTAGAGCTTTTGTTTTTGGTACCAATAGCTTTGCTCAAGTGTCTATGTATTAGATAAGGTGCGGGGAGAATGTACGCTTTATGATGTTTGGTCTGTACACAGGGTGTTGCGATTGGGACGGGCCAGAGCAGTCATCCCGAGCCTAGAATGGGTGTGACCATCCTATATATATATATAAAGCCGTGGTGGCCGAGTGGTTCGAGCAGTTGCCTGCGACGCAAAGGTCGCAAGTTCGAATCCCGACTGTACCAATGAGTTTTTCTGAACTTAAGTACAGTGATTAGTCACACCACGAGCTTTACGGTGAAGGAAAACATCGAGAGGAAACCTGCATACGTCTGAAGAAATTCAAAGGCGTATGTATAGTCGTGCTTGAGTAACGGCGATGGACTCGCCATCTGTCACGTTGGCACCTAATATACCTCTGGCGGAAAGTGGGTGTGTGGGTATTACCTATACACCTCTGCCTACCCCTTCGGGGACCCTTGTGGGAAGGCGTGAGGGTATATATATACAACCTTTTCCAATTAAAGACGGCGCAGTTATGTACGAATTTACATTGAAGAGGAAGCGTAATATCTTAAGCGGTAGAAATATGCTTTAAAGCGTAGCTACAGACAGACATAGAAGTACAACACAGCATTGTTATGCGTCGATAAACTCGACCACACCATCTCGAGGTCACCATGGACCTCTAAGTCATATATAAGGACACACCTTCAAAGAAACGTTGCCTCGTAAAAAAGTTCGTCGACCCCCGTAAAGCTATCCATTACGGGTTGACAGCACTGCGCCGCGTCACCACCAGCACTCTGACAGCCGCCGTCAGTGATATCTGACAGCTGTCAAACGCGGCCTTGACACTGGCGGCAGACAGTCCGTCATCGATCATGCAACTGGAGCGATACGTCTGTGGTGACGTTGAGGGTCAATCTTGTAGGTCAGTTTTAGTTCTCCTGACCCTTTAATGGAAGAAGTTTGATGTTCTCACAGTATTGTAAATATTCAGGCAGAAACTTTATACAGTCGTTTCACTCATATACATACATAAACTTACGGGGTGGGCAGAGGACCGCTATTTATCCCAAAACTACGAGACCTCGCTTTAACCAAATGCATCAGTCTTGATGCATGCTGGCAGGTTAGGAGTACTCTTGACGTTCCTATCTTTGAATGCATTGATAAAATTGACGACGTCATGAATAATGTGAATTTTCCAATAATAAATACATTGTCTTCACGGTTAACTTGCAAAGAGGGCTAACCTACGAACCGCCAATTATATTAGCAAAAACCGTATCCTGGGGTGAAATAATGAGGTTTTGATGTGCGCGGGTAGTGTAGGATAAAATAACGCTTAGGTTTTATAAACAATAAGGTACCGGTAAGCGGTTACCGCCGCCTATGGACGCTTGCAACACCACGGGTATCGCTCTCGCGCTGCGGAACCTGCAGGAATCTTTTCACACCCTTGAAGAACTCTGAAGAACTTAAATCCACTCTGAATGTTAGTCCTAAAGTACCTCATTCTAGGTGTTGGGAAAATGAGACTGGTGTGAGAGGAGAGAAGAGAGAAAGATCTTTGAAAGAGAAGATGGAGATATATAAGTCAAATCAAAGTTAAAGTGTCTCTCATGATGTACAGGGAGGTCAAGGAGGTTGCGCTGGACAGAAGCAAACGGAAGGAAGTGCATCAAAGACGCCGACAAGAGGCCAGCTCTTAAATTTCCGAAGTTGAAAGGACACATTGAACAGATATTCTGCATACGTTTAAGAAGAAATTCAAAGACGTATGTATAGTCGTGCATGTCAAAACGGCGATGGATTCGCCATCCGTCACGTTGGCAGTTAACCTCTGCCTACCCTTTCTGGTAACTTTGTGGGAAGGCGTGAAGTTTTATATATAAATATGTAAGTATATCCGTAACGAGCTCCAACCAATCCAGTTGAAAATAAACACAAGCAAATTCCGATCGAATCGCGTACCATCAAGATTAAATTTACATCGTTACACACATGTACAAAATGTCTAAATGCTCATTAAATGAGTTGAAATACATTCCGCTGGTGTAACGACCCGGCGAGTGTAGGCTAACCTTTCATACATAAAAAAAGGCGCAGAGACCTCGTGTCATACTCGATTGTAATTTTTCCCAAAGTTGGCATGAATAAACAAATTTTTCTATAGGTACGCCCCGCGCTTATTCGAGCGGGCTCGTCGGAAACACGAAACGGCCCAACCGCCAGCCCGAGCCGAGCCGTAACGAACCTTAACGTACTACAATAAAGTCCGCTTTCAATCGCGGTCGCGTAGGGTTGTGAAATTTATGAAAATGACAGCTTTGTGTATGTACCGTGCCCGGTGACTGGCACAATTTCAGTATCGGTGTATATGTTCACATATTTTATTACATTCCTGGGTAATATTTTGATTTTTAATATTTATTGTTCAATAGCCATATTATGCGTAGTATTAGTTATTGTATGGGGAGCGCTCGATCATAATCAGAGGAAGTAGGGGAAACCGCGCTTTCACTAAATAATTAATTTTATTTTATTATATATGATTTAAGTTAATTCCAAAGATACTCTGCCTATCTGATCTACTGCAAGATGCAAGATCAATTCAAGATGGATTCTTGCAATAACACTTTTTGGCCAGAAATTAATACTTCAAAGATCTTACTAATATTATAAATGTGAATGTAAGTTTGTTTGTTACGCTTTCACGTAAAAACTACTTAACCGATCATCATAAAACTGTGTACACATATTCCTGGAGGTATTAGAAGTAACATAGGATACTTTTTATTAAAAAAAAAATTTTTTTTACGAAAGATAAAATAGCCGTCCACGCCGACGAAATCGCGGGCACAGCTAGTATGAAATAAAGGATGGCATTGAATTGAATGGACACTCGATCATTAATTTTGTGCCCGCAATTCAAGGAATACTCATATATTAACAATAATCATCACAGCTTGAGAAATAACCTACTCGGAGTACTCATATTACGCTGACGAAGTCGAAGGCAAAATTAGTGTTATATTTTTATTTGGTACAAAAAGCCAACACTGCCAAATATGTATGAAGCTTTGAGTAGAATGAGATGTTATCATTCACACATACATACCATCACGTTGAGTCTCCCACGGACTAGACTTAAAGACTTTTTGCGTTTCACATTCATCAGTCTCTTCACACAGACCGGTTTCAAGTACTCTCGCGGTCCTAGATCTAGGTAATTAAGATAACAGAAAGAGATTTAAACCATCGAATGTCTGCAAGAAGACTACGTTCATACTATCTCTGTGAGAATTTGCATAAACGGCATATCTTGACAACCCTGGACGTTCCTAGATCCTTGATCGATCGATTTGATCCTGGTAGAGCTTTGACGGAACTGGTACAAAATGTGGAAGGTACTAGGAGAACAGACGGGATACCACGTTCCAACTACAAACAATATTAAGTTTATGTAATAATTTTGGTATATTCTTTTTTTCAGAATTATTATTACGTGATATTATTATTTATAGCAAATATCTGTTGGCCAAATATAACGTGCCAACCATGAGAGGACTCACTAACGAGTAATTAGCCTTGTGAGTGAACGTTTTGAGCGTCTGTCGGTGGCAGCCCTGCGGGGCGTCTTCAGCGATACACTGTCGATCTCCTTGCTTATTCTGCTAGCCTGGTATTTCAGAGCGTCGGAAATTTACGTTTCACCTACGTGGGATGACGTAGACTTCGTAAACCATAAACAATATTCTCAGCGTAATAGAATCTTTCTGTTAATTAAGCGTAAATTTCGCCACATGCACAATAAATAACTATATAGGAGGAAATATCACAAGACTTTTATACAAATTAATAAAGAAGCGTAAGAGATCTGTAAGTCTATACCGAACAGGCGCTCTATGCCCTCTGCCCGTGAGGGTTTCGGCGTGATGTTATGTATGTAAATACATATACATAATAGAGGTATATATATATATGTGTTGTTTACTTAATAAAAGATAACTAAGTTGTACTTGACAGAATTGGCAGATGTTAACAACATCCAGTTAAGAGATATATTTAGGTGCCAACGTCATAGATGGCGGGTCAGGTGTGCGTAGGTACGCACCTCTGCTTACCGCTTTTCTAGGGGTACTACCTGCACACCTCTGCCTACCCCATTCCTAGAAGGATGGCGTGAGGAAGAAGATAATTCTAACTACGTGTAATTCAACTGGCGATTTTCATTTCCAGTACGCCCTAACAAAACACCTAACTTTAATAGCATATACGACCCAAACAGTTGTAGTCCCTCAAAAACTTGCCACATCGAGTGCGGGGGTGTTTGGGGGTGCCAGGGTTGGGGGGGAGCAGGGGGGGGACCCTCGGTAACTAAATTTTGAACTGTCACGTAGATTAATGACGGCAGCCCGTGCGATACGCGCTAATGCCTGTCGCGTAATGTGGATGAGACTGTCGCTTTGTTTTTAAGTTATCGATAGATTTTCCGTCCGAAAAAAAGCCATGGTGGCCGAGCGGTTCGAGCAGTTGCCTGCGACACAAAGATCGCAAGTTCGAATCCCGACTGTACCAATGAGTTTTGCTGAACTTAAGTACAGTGATTAGTCACACCAAGAGCTTTACGGTGAAGGAAAACATCGAGAGGAAACCTGCATACGTCTGAGAAGAAATTCAAAGGCGTATGTATAGTCGTGCTTGAGTAACGGCGATGGACTCGCCATCTGTCACGTAGGCACCTGATATACCTCTGGCGGAAAGTGGGTGTGTGGGATACCTACACACCTATGCCTACCCCTTCGGGGACCCTTGTGGGAAGGCGTGAGGATATATTTATTTATTTTGTGTATAAGTCTCTCAACGTCTTAGCATAATTTTAAGGTTCGTTGTCGTGCTAATAAATAAAACACTTCATTTTCAGCTATTAATGAAGGTAGCATGTTTTTTCTAAACTTAAGTACAGTGATTAGTCACTCTACGAGCTTTTCGGCGAAGGAAATCATCGAGAGGAAACCTGTTTAACCTGTGAAAAAATACGTTTGAGAAAAACGTGAAATTGGATACATGTCACGTTGGCAACTAATATCTTCAGTGATAGAGGATGTTGGTACTCCTCTGCATACTCCTTCGGGGAATCTCACTCGTGTGTCGGAGAACTAAGATTTTCATACGTGGAGTTATATACCAAGCGATGTTTATACTGTTACATATATATATCATCACGCCGAATCCCTAAAGGAGTAGGCAGAGAGAAGAGAGCGCCAATTTTTTCTAGACTTACATAACACTCTTTCTCTTTATCCACATTCATCATTCGCCGATTTCGAGTACTATTGACGATCCCATTTTTGAGTATCCGATCTATTTGATCCAGGTAGTTGGAACGTGGCCTTCCTCTGCCTCTTCTTGCACACACTTTCGCATTGTATCTGTTTCGTTAATCTTTCTTTGCTCATCCTTTCTTTATGTCTATACGTTAAAACTTTTAAATGTTTAATAATTATTTTCATTATATTATATCATTCTCATAAGCACTGCTCGTCCCATCCACAGTAAGCTACCTCGACAGAGGCGCGGCGACGCTACGCGAGGGTACAGAATGGATTTCGGAAATCGATTGCTTCCAAAAATATTTACAGGGACCACGTGTGCTTTCCGCCGTAAACACCCATTCCACACTAGCCGTCTCCGCTACTTTGTCTGCGAGAACATTCAATTTTCATACATTTAATAGGAAATTACTAAATATCTCGCCGAGTCGCCCAGGCAGAGGGCGTCGAGCGCCAGTTCTCTCTAGACTTACAGATGTACACATGTATCAATCTCTTCCACGGCTATCAGTCTCTTCAATAGTACTGGTACTTCGCCGTTGAGTATTCTTAAGTGTTCGATCAATTTGATCTAGATATTCTCAGTAGATTAAATAATAGTTGCATTCTTATTCAGAAAGGCCTGATTAATTATCAATATGTAGCTTTATCAATGATAAATTAACTATTAAAATGTTTAAACACTATCACTAAATTAATGTATGTATATGATTAACGTTAAATATCCGAAAACCACGCGCCGTTAATTTATCGCTATCCGACCGCAGAAACCAATAATAAATATAATATCAAGTATTTTAGATAAATATTCAACACTATATAAATAAGCCGTGACCTAGGCCAACGCTAATAAAAATACTGTAATATAAATTATGAAAAACATTACAATTCGCACACGGGCTGTAAACGTCATCGCGATCAGCTGATCAAATATATTGCTTCTATAAAAAGTGAAAACACAAACTACTCTGCCCCTATAACCCTGTCTCTTTCCACCCCGCTCCTATATAGTACGTTAGAGCGAGAGCGAGCCAAAGTGGAACCGCCGTCGCGTAAAATGATATATTATTGTCAGCTGTGTTTAGGACCTTGTGAGTCTACAAAATAATAGATGGTAACAAATAAATTACTCGTGGAGTGCATTTCTGAACGAAATTCGGGCGGTCGTCGACCTCGACCGTGGATGTGGCGCGTAAATCACAATTGATATACGACTTGCGAAGGTCGCCATCTTGAACGATCGTTCGAAATTTGAATCTGGACTCAATTGAACTGTTTCAGTTGGTGTTGTGACTGGTTGGCGGGAGCTAACAACTTTATAGGTTAGGTTTTTTTAAGTTTGGAATCGGTTTGAATTATATGTTTGCCGGTATTACTTTCACGATCCTAACCTTGATTGGGTGATCAACTTGAAAGGCAGATGGAACGCAGTCTTCCTCTGCTTCCACACACTCGCACAGTTTAGGAATCTTTTCACATTCTTTTTCACATCTTATAGAAGTCCGTAGCTAAATAGCACAATTTATTGTGTTGTGTTCCTACGTGGTGAATAAGGTTTCCAGTAATGAGCTCCTTGGGGAGGGGGGAGGATTGTTACATTGTGTTGGAAGCAGAGGGATTAAACCTTATGCTGCCAACACACTATAACACTCCGAACACAGAGTAGCAACACGCAAGTGATACTTCGGTATCTTGAGCGTAAATAGGCTACGGTAACCGTTTCCCATCAGGTGGGCCGTATGCTTGTTTGCCACCCTTGTAGTATAAAAAAAAAAAAAAACATATTTCTTCATCTTTACAATCACACCCTTGTTCATGCCAGTTACTTCACGAATCTCTTCATAGCGGATTTGATCTAATACTATTATGTCGCACATTTTGGCGTTATACACTCTTTGCCTACCCCGACGGAATCAGTTTCATACACCGAGTTGGTAAAACTTGATGTTCTTTTTATAGCTTATATAATATTATAAAAAGGAAAACTTTGTTTGTTTGGTTGTAATGAATAGGCTCAAAAACTACTGGACCGATTTGAAAAATTCTTTCACTGTTGGGAAGCTACACTATCTCCGGTGAACATAGGCTATATTAAATTGGACCCGATAGGTGGCGCTGCGATCGAGTTTCAGGAATTTAACTTTTTCACCCGGGCGAAGCTATCCCTTTCTGTGTGTGTCTTAAGGTGGATTCGAGAATGGTTTAGATTTACAATTGGACCCGATAGATGGCGCTGCGATCGTGTTACGGGCAATTTAACTTTTTCACCCGAGCGAAGCTGGGCGGGACAGCTAGTAGCTTATATTTTGCACCAATTACTAACAACACAAACCCGCGAGTATCAGCCAGCATTGACACATCAATCTGACACTTGACAGTTGACAGTTATGATCAAAAATAAAAAGCGAAATGTGACACATACAATGGATACGAGTGCATTTTAAAAGCGAAAATTAAGTCCTGTTTGATAATTAGTGACTACATTTGCAACTATAGAGCATTTTTTGCGACGTGTTTTGTCACTTCGCAAGTAGATATGCTGATATGGTGACTAATTTGAACATAGTTAAACATACATACATGATATCATCACCCCGAGTCCCTCACGGAGCAGGCAGAGAGAGAAGAACGCCAGTTCCCTAGACCTACAAATTTCTCCATCTGTCACGTTGACATCTAAAATATATCTCTGGCGGAAAGTGGGTGTGTGGGTACTACCTATACACCTCTGCCTACCCCTTCGGGGACCCTTGTAGGAAGGCGTGAGGGTATATTATTATAAATAATGGTTTAACAATGAATTTTAAGCTATCAACTTCAAGAGCGGAAGTCCTAAGCCTTGTAAATAGGTTCTCACAACGCAACAGCACCGTTACCAAACGTGGCTACTTCAAAGCTAAGACAAACGATCGATCTTATTTGTAATTAACAAGTAATAATAACAATAGATACGAATCAACGGCCACTATTACCGGTACGGAATCATTAATCACAACTGGAGGTCCGTAAGACAATGCATTCGACGTTCGAGATTTCAAAGTGGGTGTACAATTTTGAGGTTAGGTTTAAAATAGCGGTACGCCTGCCTTCTTTAACTCATATCCATACTCGAACGCGGCGAGTGTGTATGAAGAGACTGATGAATGTGATTGGAGCGAAAGCAGTTTACAAAAAGAGGGAGTGTTTTGATACTGCCATCCACGAAGTCCGCGCCCCACTTTTCTTCCTCATAGTTTGAAGTGTAGGTGTGCAACCTTCCACTAATGTTTGAGTATTATTGGTACACACTGATTACCTATGAGTGCACACTCACACTACAATTAATAGACTCGGGTCATACTCCCCGCGACCCCCTCGATTAAACATTGGTGGGGCGCGTCTTCGTGGATAGCACTAGCTGTACGTTTGTAAGATGAATCCGTTAGTGGCGTATCATCAGGTAAAAGGCATTTTACCTGATGCAGGTAAAATGCAATGTAGGCAAAAGTTTTGCGGTCTGGTAGTAAGGGGTTGGTTTGGCAAATGGACGCTATCGATTTTTTTTGTCGACAATGCGGTAATCTACCAATTAAGTAACTTGAAACAACCCCATAATTAACATTGCAGATGGCACCGATATATCACCGTACAGACACAGAACATTTCTATTGAAGTAAAGCCTAGATGCATCCCTCTCGCTCACTCCGCACGCGAGTGACAAGTGCGGCAGTATTCAATTTCAGCTCGTGTCCGTATTTTATGATAAATAGCACAACGATCGCGTAAGTGTGTTCTCGTGTCCGATTGATATTGTGTGCTTTTAATTTATTTTATCCAATGGATGAATTTCGCGCGAAATGAATTCGCCGTTTCCGAACTGACGAATATTTTTGCCGGTATGGAACGCGAGCGAACGCTGGCGTTTTTTAATTTGTAAAAAAAACGGTTATGAAAACTTTTCGGGAGCGAATTGGAAATAATATTTTGTTATTCTCGTGTAAAATTGCTTGTTTTTTTTAACCCATACCTACAGAACGTGACGTGCCGACGTGGACAGAAGGTGATGGTGATGGCGGGACGAACTGATTGTACATTTTTGAAACGATACAAATTATTGTAAAATGGCAAGTTTAACGAATTATTTGAAATTAAATACGCCAGTTTGAGGCTATATACTTATCTTCGTACTTATTATATGTTATAAATTATTTATATATCTTATACCTCTGTATTTAGTCTCTTATGGTGGGAATACGCAATATTACCATATTATCGTATTAAGCCGCTTGATAAGAAAGCTCATTCGCCCTGTTCTTAATTATTGAGTGACGATAACAGCGCCAATTTTAAATTTAGAAAATTTGAATTCCATATTTAAACGGTGTGCCCTGTTTTAATGTTTCTCTACCCTGTGCCGATAACAAAGAGTTTATTTTCGATTACACGTGAAAAAACGTTTTTTAAAAACGCCTAAGTACCAATGGTCTCTTTAGTCGAAAATCGAACGCTAATGCAAACATATTACGGACCATTTTCACGTGCGTATAGCAAATGAGAATTGTTCGAAGGCCAATAAATTAACGTTCTTTAATGACCTAATCAAAGTTTATGACGCGAGGCGAATCCTGGACTCCTAGTGTTGGTCGATTGACTTATTGTGCGTAAAAAGAGCACGACCAGCGTCGTAATTATTTTCAAGTTTTATGAAGATTGGAATTTTTGTTAACATAATATTTTACAGGCACTCCTTGATTTATGGCGCTTCCTTCCTCCGCAGCTGCGTACTTACCCATCGCATCTGGAACAAGAGGAAACACATTTGTCAATTAATATTATGTATATATCTGTAGATAGGTACTCATAAATCAACTTATATAGCCATTTACAGGGAACGAATAAACTGAAAAATATGTATTATATTTTTACTAAACATCAGCCTATATAGCGAGTTTATTGAATAAATGATATCATTTCAGAAATAATAGATATTTATACGACATAATTATTAGCACGGAAATTAAAGAGATTGTTTACAGCTATAGTTATTATATAGTTGTAAAAAAGTGTATAAGGCGAGTGTGAATGAAGATGTTGGAAGGGGTAGACCTAGACGGATGTTGCTAGACAAAATTAGGGACGTCTTGAAAAAAAGGTCAGGTCAAGAGTACCCTAAACCGAAGAGCATGTATGAAGAGAATAATGAAAGTGGACGAAGCGAAAGAAGTATGTAAGGATCGTAGCAAATGGAAAAAAGTGGTCTCTGCCCACCCCTACGGGAAAGAGGCGTGATTATATGTATGTATGTATGTATAGTTCTTTAATATTATCTTAAATCAAGAAAAAGGTTATCCATTTATCATAAGGTTACTTTCTCAAGGAATAAATTAACCGAAGCTTTAATTTTTTTTCAGACAAATCACAGTAGCATTCGTAATAAAATCATGATTTTAAAATCTAAGATAGTCTTGCTACATAAAAAAACACTTGTTAATAATTTGAGATATCGCGTATCGCCCGGGCAAATCTAGTAGATACGCTATCACTCGTTATCAGTTTTACAAGGAGTCTTCATCGTTATCATAACGAATTTGATGTTTGTGACAGCTGGTACTTGACAAAATTTGACACTTTGACAGGTGGGCTGAAGATACTCTTGGAGTTATGAAATTTGTAAAAAAAACCCATGTGACAAAAAAACAGGACAAATTTTGCTATATTTTATAATAATAATAATATAATATACCCTCACGCCTTCCCACAAGGGTCCCCGAAGGGGTAGGCAGAGGTGTATAGGTAATACCCACACACCCTATTATGTATATATTTTATATACTATATATACCATCGAAACAAAACTAAAAGTACTAGGAGCTCATAATGTCAAGGCATTGAATAAACATTACAATTTTAGAATATTAGATATAGTATGTAATGGAACTGGATTTCAAATAAGGAATACTTTACCGGTAGCTGTTCAGAACTAAAATGGTACATGTAAATTGATTACGTTAATACGTAATAAGATGGATTAAGGTTGAATATTGCTTGGAGGTTCGAGATTGAGACAGCTCTATAGAGTAGAGAGATGCTAAAGTAGTTTCACTAGTCACAATGGCCTCCAAACGAGAACAGCATGTGCTGCTAGGCGGCGGAATATCTAATTTAGAAAATGCTCTATTTAAGCAGGTATGTCTGGAACAGTTAGGTGAGTGCTATTTCTTGCTACGCAGCCAGTGTGAGGCATCCCGGAGCAATTAAAAGTGGTTTTTCTCAGGTTGCGAGCGTGCACAGTTTAATTCTATTTCTGCATCTCGCACGACTAGTTCATGCGAGCCTGGTTAACGAAACTTTCATGTCGTTGGTTAAGGAGTTATTGGGCCCGAATAAAAGTGGTATTTTGAGTGATTCCGTGGCACAGCTACTTGTCCCATCAGGTTCAAGACAGTAGTCTGCAAAAAAACACGGTGACCGCAGTACCTAGGGGTATTAATAATGTATTGTCAATACCAATGCGAAGACCTTCTAGAAGCGCGGAGTTTCTCAAAACACGACATCACGCCGTCTTTCACGCTAGGCAGAGAGAGTGAAGCGCCAGTTGCTTCTACTTACTGATCTCTTTCGCTTCATCCAGATTCATCTTTCTATACATGCTTCTCGGTTTTGAGTACTCCACATTTCTACACTGGTGTCTGATCGATTTGATCTAGGTAGTTAGTCTTCCCCTACCTCTTCTGCACACCTTTTCCAAAACTTTGTTAAAACTTTAATGTAAGTAAATAACAAACGAACATTGTTTTTTCTTAAATAAAGTTTTTGTTTTCAACTGCGTCTGTCATGTCACGTCATGTCAACAGCACTCAAGTGATGCTTAGCATAACGGTGTGAGGAGCGTTTAACTCTAAACTTAACCAATATGTTGGAGCCGCTAAGCACGGGCGCACCGGCCCGCGGTCTGTATGACGCAGTCTTACTGGGAAAGGTACGTATAATTCCACTTACAGCATTAAGCTGGGATTATATGCCGGTCTGTCGTTGTTTGTTTTGTAACAAAAACATTGTAACTTGCTCCAAAATAAGTCTCCTACGCGTCAAATCGATTGAACACTCAAGGAGAGGAACGCCAAGAGTACTCGACACCGTCGAGCATCCGTGAAGATGTGTAAATGTGGATGAAGCGAAAGAGATAGGTCTAGAGAGACTGAACTCCGGGGCAGTGATATATACATATCATCACGCCGAGTCCCTAACGGGGTAGGCAGAGAGTATAGAGCGTCAGTGATAGATTATATTATTTAAATTAATGTCTGTATTTTCAGCGCGGCATGTGACTCGGCGCTATAGTTGCGTGTCGCGGCCGGCGAGTGGGAGTCCGTCTTAATAAGCGGCTTATGTACAATAATAGGGCTTGCTCTTAACATACACCATTTCATGCAGACTGACCTACCGACATTTCGTCACATACATACAAACAAACATTAAATTCAATTGCAACTAGCCAGTTTAGTCCAGAAACGATACAATAATATTTTCGCATGTACGTTTGAAGTTTGGTTATTATGCAATCTTTCGATGGATTAAGGTAACTAATTAATAAATATTACTATGTACATATTGTCATGTGACGTCACGGACGTGCACTGAACCAACACACGTATTTAAATATTCTTGAACATTAATCCGAGAGTGACCAGGCTCGCAGTACGCGGAGGTGTCGCCTATAATTTATCGACGCGGCGACGCAGCTAATGCAGCGGGCGACGCTGAGTGATAGCGCTGCAGCGCGATATGATACGAGTGACGCGGTTAAGTGCGATCGCTTGTACGTAGATACCGCATGGGATTCGCCCGGCCTACATGGTTGACACCGTCTAGCGCTCATGCGGCCCTGGTACACCGGCTGCGAAGTACAAGGCTTGTTCATTATTTTTAGACTCTTTTGGGAATTGGGCGATAGATACCCCATGCTATTTCAGTAGATGGCTTGCCTCACGACCCTATATTTTTCCAGTATCCGTTACACATCGTTACCCAAACGTAGCGTAAAAAACAAAAGATATCTTCAAAGTCCTGATCTGCACGTATCTTTTATCATTTCCATTGGTAGATCCGCGAGCAAATCCCCGTATCCCGGCTCCGGCGGCCGGTAATCCCGGTTAATAACGCCGTGCGATTCTACTCTAGACGGCTGATAATGGCGTATTATTTAGAAATACTTGTAATTGAGCAGTTATTGCATTGCTTGGCATTTTACCCCCAGTTATAATCAGTTTTTAATACTTTTAATTAAGTATTACATACAGTTTCAGTAATAACAGTTATTTTCTAAACTCAGCTGGTACTTAAGAGAGCACAGGCTAACTAATTCGATGTTTGAAAAGGAAGGGTTTTTGGGTCCATTTTCACTTCTCTACACATCCCTTATACAAAACAAAGAGAGGGGAAAAAATAATAAAAATAAAGAAGAAAATCCCGGAAAATTCGACGATAGTTCCCCGGGCGTACCAGGGCCTCATACAGCCGAGAGGATTGCGGGGCTAATGATTGCGCGCTCTACAAATCCCGCCAATATGGAGTGCGGAAAATACCTGGAAAATGGGAATGTTATTCCCCTTCCCTCACGTGTTACATTAAGCGGGAATATACGGCGCGTAACGAGAAAGAAAATACTCCCCAAACGTCAGTTTGTGTTACTAAGTTGTTACTTTTAATTCACATTAAGTTTTTTTATCACCGCACAGTCTTTTGATCTCGGTCCATCTGTCCAGATTTCGTCGTAAGGGCTGGCCACACACGACCGTTTACGACTCCTAACAGTTTTACAGCGGACAAACAAACACGCGGTTCCAGGCATCGCTGTAACCTGTATCAAAGTCGGGCCGAATTTCTCGATTCCGAGTAACTACCGCGTGAACGTCTTTTCAAAATAGAACAATGATTCTTTCCGCCGCGCGTCACTCATTGTCGCCGCCGACAGCACACATGACATCCTCCACTATGGCGTATTCTAGTGCATTGCGAAAATCCAAAACAAATTACCATTATTGTAAATGCATTTGAGTTTACGTACAGTCTGGAAGGATAATGGTTTGACGCGTTGTCTCTGTACAAAGCTCGGTGATTTACATTTAAAACTCGGGTAATAAAACGAAAATGCCGCCATTTCGACTGGCGGTTGAACATGAAATTTTCTATTCGAGCGGACAAAGGGCACAAATTAACGCGTTCATTGTTCGCAGGGCGGCGGCTCTCGGCGCGATTAGTTCATTATTATTTCATTTGATGTGAACACTTGTGCGCTGATGCGCTCCTAGTGTACTGCTGGACTAAGATGATTAAACACATCATCTGGGTGCATTAACTAAGTATGAACGTTTTAAGACAGATTGTGCTCCCTCACTAAATTGAAGTTGACCTACCAGGCAACCATGACTGGAGAAGTTGTATACCACTCGTCAAGATTAGGATTGTATTTCTGGTAGTAGCTAGAGAACTAGAGACATCCCGGATATTGCTATATATTGGATAGCGTGGCAAACAAGCTTGCAGTCAAACTGACGGTAAGCGGTTACCGCCGTCCATGGTTACATCAGGGAAGGGCGTTGCCAAGCGGACTAAGCGTTGTAAGTCACATGGTTGTCATGTGCCAATCTCAGTGTATTTCACCCAACACAACGTGCTTTGACCAAAACCATAGACTCGAGAGTATTAAGAACAACATTTGTCTAAATTTGAGCGCGAATTGTAGTCGGGTGTTAACAATGGGCACTCGCTGTTATCTAATACCTAATGTTTATAAGTAATAACAAGATTACAAACGTCCCACTTTAATCTACGTTTAGTTTTTTGTAGCAGCATTGTTTCAGAGAAGCGAACGGAAGCGTGCCTAGTATATTTATTGTTTCAACGATATCAAAGGACGGGGTTCCAAGAAACAGTTCCGTTTCAGACTCTTTGTTCCGTCAAATTAGACGTTACTATTTACGCTTCGGAATTTGAAAATAACATCTTCAAATTCTGCCTTCACATTCTTTTTTAATGCAAAAAAGTTGAGTTCAAGCGTGTAGGCGACTGAAAGACTAGTATCCATAATCTTAATAAAAATTAACGCATAAGCAAGCGTATATTTATAGTGCTTTCTACTTTGCTTCTACGCTATTTTGAGATTTACTGATAGATAAGAATGGATGGGACTGCATCAGAGACGCCGACAAGAGCCCAGCTCTTAAATTTGTGACGATGAAGAAACTCTCTATTTTATAATTGCAATCATTATTCAAGAGTCAAATGTTGAAGACGTATACAAACATTTATAATTTTCGCACTAAAATTGCGAGTTACTTGACAGATTTCTTTCAGCTGATTTAAACGTTTTTAAAAATGGTAGCTGGACATAATACGACGCAAAACACTATTTATAGGCATAGCAACACAGACAACACGGTATTAGTATCAACACACATGAGGAAAATTGCCATATGACAAAATTAATATGACATTATTATGACTGTCAAATTAAACTAGCACAATTTATTATATCTTCACAGATGCGAGCTGATCTCGGCCATACGGCCTGCTAATTACTGTAGGACACACTAATGTTTGATATAAATGCAAATATATATTATCTGTAGATTACCCGAGCACAGATAACGTGGAACTACTTGTTATTAGAAGGTAAATGTTTAACTTTCAAGATACGCGTGATAGCGGGCTCGTTTTTGGGTAACCATAGGTTCAGTTTTACATAGAAGGTAAACAGATTCCTTAGATGAATTAATTCAGCGGTTTTTGACAACTCACTTTGATCGTGCTGGTGGTGTGAAGTGATGAAGGGATCAAGAAACGACAACATTGGTACTAGGATTACATAAATCCATACGCTCTATAAATTTGTGACTGATTCGGCGAGCTCGATCTTTCTTTCATCTTATATTAAATGTGAATAGGTACATTTTATTACCACTATGGTAGCAAACAAGTACGCCGCCCGCCTAATGTTAAGCGGCCACCGCCGCTTATGGCGAATCTTTTCACACCCTTTTTGAAATACATTGTAGTTTGTTTATTAAGTTTTTTTTAGCTTAGGTCACTTGATTGGACGACACGATTTAAAGCCACCATTAGAATAACTTGTATGTATTTGAACTCAACAAAACAAACCATAAGTCAGTCAATCAGTACATCGTATGGGCCATCAAACAAGCGGGCTGTCCACGCAATTACCAGGCGAGCATGGCCGACGTGGACTTGTTTATCTCGCTCTTTGATCCAGGGCCTAATTAATATATCAGCTTTGCTCTCTGGTGCCCTGGTATTCGGCTCCGTGTCGCACTTTGATGAGAGAACATGCGGACGTTATTGATTTCTGCATCTTACAGACAGACAGACAGCCATATTGGCATGTCACTGTGTCACAGCTAAAATGGACTATGAACTTAGTCCAGTCACATTAAGTACTCCGATCCCTTTGGTCGTATGTATACATATATTGTAAGGACTAATTAATGCGTTTTTTTTTAAATAGGATTAGTAATTGCTATGAGCGTTCAATTAGACAAACGGGCTCTGAGCTAAGTATATAAAATATGGTTCCCCGTGTGTTTAAAACGACTACCTATGACGTAAACTTTGATGCTTTAAATTTTAATGAAATTAAAAAGATCAAAAATGAAAATATTTACTTGAGACTAAAGAATGTGTTTAAAAGCAAAGCTTTATGGTGAACACATCGAGAATAAACCTGAATTTTTAATAGGTATATGAAAGGCGTAGCGTTTTGTATTTAAAAAACCTTCTCAAAAGGACCCCCGAGAATAGGTAGAGTTGTTGAACGACACCGGATTTTCTAATGGAAAATTAATTTGAAAAAAAAAAAAGTACTCTTACCGAAACAAACGGGCAAGTATGAAGAGAATGATGAATGTGGACGAAGCGAAAGAGGTATGTAAGTCTAGAGAGAACTGGCGCTCTATTCTCTCTGCCTAATCCATTAGGGACTCGGCGTGATGATAAGTATACATATAAATTGTGGTGTCAACAAGACACACGATACATTATCGTTTCCCAAGCATGGTTAAGTATTTAAATTTCTTCTTAGACGTATTTATAGAAATAATATTAGATGGAATTTAGTAATCTAACTGATGGCCCACGCCGTGAAGCGCGTGCCTGAAGTGATTGCGGTAAGTAATGAAAGTAGTGAAGCATTGATTAATTAGCCATTTCGCGCGGCGTTGTCTGCGCGTGGAGCAATTATTTTGATGCACGCGAACTATAAAAGGACTCTGGATTTAGGGTGGCGCATTTGGGAGACGAACAATTTGATTGTAATAATTTAATAATATATTATAATATGGTTCGAGCAGTTGCCTGCGACGCAAAGATCTCAAGTCCGAATCCCGACTGTAACAATGAGTTTTTCTGAAGTACCTACAGTGATTTGTCACATCAAAAGGCAAACATCGAGAGGACACCTCCATACGTCTGAGAAGAAATTCAAAGGCGTATGTATAGATGGCGATGGAATAGCCATCTGTCACGTTGGCATCTAAAATATATCTCTGGCGGAAAGTGGGTGTGTGGGTACTACACCTCTTCCTACCCCTTGGGGGACATTTATGGGAAGGCGTGAGGACATCGTAATATATATAAATTGTCACGTTGTTTGTCCGCGATGGACTCCTAAACTACTAAACCGATTTCAATCAAATTTGCACACCGTGTGCAGTTTGATCCAACTTAAAAGATAGCTTACATCACAATTGGACCCGATAGGTGGCGCTGCGATCGTGTTTCAGGGAGTTTAACTTTTTCACCCGGGCGAAGCTGGGCGGGACAGCTAGTTATTATATATAGTGAAGTCTGTTTTAATCATATATCTGAAAAGTCAATTTTATTGAGCTAACATCTTCAAAAGACGGAAGGTATGGTCAGAAACAATGTATTTTACATAAACATATAACAAAAAGCAATTGGTCCTTTAGACACATAAAAAGGTGTCACAAGAATGTGCAAACCATATGCGGTGAGAATAAGTGTATTTGTACTAGCAAATACTAGGAGCCCATAGGTTGCAAGTGGGTGCAATGTTAATAAAGACAGCATCGCATGTCCGCGCTAAAACGCGGGGCGTAGCTACCACGCCCTGCCCTGGCTGCAACCTTTACGACGCCTTGCTATTTTGTTGCGACCCAAATTACTTTCACCATTTACTTGGAATACACTTTGACCAGTGCGATGTGAACTCAACTGACTTGCATGGTAAACTTAGTTAAATAAACACAATGACATACTAGGATATTATAGACTAGGAGACTTTAAGATGAAAGACATTCGTGAATATTAAGGTTTCCACACGATAGCCGTGGTGGCCGAGGGGTTCGAGCCTGAGTTGCCTGCGACGCAAAGGTCGCAAGTTCGAATCCCGACTGTACCAATGAGTTTTTCTGAACTTAAGTACAGTGATTAGTCACACCACGAGCTTTACGGTGAAGGAAAACATCGAGAGGAAACCTGCATACGTCTGAGAAGAAATTCAAAGGCTTAGGCATCTGTCACGCTGGCACCTAATATACCTCTGGCGGAAAGTGGGTGTGTGGGTATTATCTATACACCTCTGCCTACCCCTTCGGGGACCCTTGTGGGAAGGCGTGAGGATATTATTATTTATTATTCACACGATATTCTTCATACCAATTTGAAGACCCTTGAGTCAATGATATTTACAGTGCCATTTCTTAAACGAACTATGTATTTATGAAATGTAATGTTACACAATCAAATCCAAAATTTGTTTATGAAGAGTTGTACTGAAAGTCTGTAAAAGTAGAGAGAAAACGCACTCTATTGTCTCTACCTACCTTGAGAGTGTCTCGACGAGACATGAAGACACTGATAAATGGATGAAGCGAAAGAAGCTTGTCTCTAGCCAGAGAGAACTAGCCCTCTTTCTCTCTCTGCCTTCGTGATCTGTATGTGTTGTAACATTGACAATCGGGAAGTTAGAACAAGTCCTTGTTTCCTTACAAGTTAAAGTCCACACCCCCCGCCCCTTCACACGTAATCCTCAGATAAATAACCATCCAACTGGAGTTAATAGAAAAATAATGAAACAATTATACGTATTGACGGGCTTTGCGTGTCCCGTAGGTGTGAGAGGATCCCACGACCCCACACCAGGGGTGCATAAGAAAAAAACGTGGGCAATACAAAAATAATTTTGATAGACACTTCGCGTGCGACCCGCAATTACGTTATGCATGCCTGGTCGCGCCGCATTACGAATTTGGCACATTATCGGTACGCTACTTATCAATGATTGTTTTCGAATTATTTGGATGCATTCACCACCTTCTGTGAGTCATTATAATGTAGTTTAGTGTGGTATGCCATGTGTTTCATAATAGTAGACCATTCACTCGATATTTCACATGGAATGCGCAATGACGAGATTTTCAAAACATTCTTCACGCCTTCCCAGAAGGGTCCTCGAAGGGTAAGGCAGAGGTGTGAGAGGAGTTCCCTAAACAACCACTGCTCACCGGAGTTTTAATTGCTATCGTGACCGATGGTGAGTCCACCGCCATTCCTCAAGCACGACTATACGCGTCTGAATTTCTTCTCAGTCGTATGCAGGTTTCCTCTCGATGTTTTTGAAATCTTTGTAAACGGTCTCAGTGGTACGACTCTTTATCATATGTAATCTTTATATAGTCTGTGATCTTAGGAGCAGCATCCTTTGTTATCTAATCTGTGGTCAGTGTTTGGAGTCGCGGTTGGTGCAGACACGTGGCCGAAGGCGTTGGCGCCGTGCTATCGCTTGGCGCCACATACATAAGGAAAATAAATATCTTTACTCCTTCCCATTAAGTTCTCACAACAGGTTAGCAGGGGTGTGCCAATATCCAGTTTTCGCTGGAGATACATTGATCAAAGACTAGAGTCTTAAGGCGGAAATTGAAGCTGTTTGGCCAAGTTTTGTTACCAGGGCTCCAGCCACTAGAATCATCCCAGGTATCTCAGTACTTAAGTCTTTAAAATAATGAAGAATAACCGTATTGAAGACACAGATAGATACAGCAATTCACATGACCCCAACACTAATTCAAAAGTTAAATTTGATAAATGACATGCCGTCATTACAGCGAGAATCCCATTTCAGTTCATACAACCCATTCACACACCTCATTATGTCGGAGTGTATTTCAACTTTCGCCATGTTTTGTGTCACTTGTTATTAATTAAATATCACGTACGAGCGACATTTTGGCATCTCTGTGAAAAACTTCAAGCGTCGGGAATAGAAGGCAAGACTAATGATACGACATAGTACCTGTCGCGGTGTTCATTTGTATCTCTCTTCATAACGAAACACACAAATACATTTGTATGAACTTAGGTACATCTCGGCACTGGATTTGTACACCTACGATGACTGACGGCGCTAATATTAAACTCATATTCGTCGGCGTGAGAAATTGTAACGAAAATTGTGACAAAATATTGAGTTTTTGTAGCCTGCCGGATACAGAGAGTGGTATGTGTCACGGCACAAGGGTTGCCTGTTCTCTCTGTTTGTACAACTTCAAGCACTTGTAACTCCACAACGAAGACAAATAAGTCGCTGTGATAAGCGTGTTATGTTGAACTTGAGATATGCCACTACAAATTGGTTAACTTAACCCAAGACCGTAAATTAGAATTCTACACTGAGATAAGACTAACAATCATACGGTACCCCGGAAGCTTGCAATGCCAAAAGGTCTCGCACTTCGGTTTCAACCTTACACGAACGCAAAGGCTGTGGAATGAACCCGTTGAAGTTTTCCACTGAGATTAATCTAACAGCATATAGTTCTTCAAGAAGGGTGTGATTCCTGCAGGGTCAGCAGCGCGAATCAGCTCAAATTTATCAGATATAAATCAGACCTTTTAGACGAGAGATGCGATCACGCAGTCGTCCCGTATAGTGAGTGAACTACGGTTCTTACAACGCTGCAATATGCGTGGCGCTTGTATCGACACAAATTAAATTCGACTAGCCACTATGTATTATAAATTAAACATAAATCCTAGCGCTATAATTTATATAATTTGCTAAACTGTCCACACTATTAGTATTCGACACTCACGTCGAAATATTCAAATTGATTCGTGTCCGTCATCGGAATACGGAATGAATCGAGTGAGATTCGATTCAACGGCGTGTCAGCGACTGTATCGGTTTAGGAATCGATTACAGTCCATTGTTACTGATCATTTTTTCACTCGTTTGTGTATTGCGTATCGTAAATTTATGATGTGAATATTAATACGCGAGTGAGTTTTAAATAAGGATCTGTTTGAATAATGAGCCGTGGTGGTCGAGGCACTGCAAGTTCGAAGCCCGGCCGGCACGGTTAAGATATTTGAGTCCTTAAGTACAACGATTCATCACACGAGTTTTAAATATAATATATCCTCATGCCTTCCCACAAGGGTCCCCGAAGGGGTAGGCAGAGGTGTACAGGTAATACCCACACACCCACTTCCCGCCAGGGGTATATTAGGTGCCAACGTGACAGATGGCGAGTCCATCGCCGTTACTCCAGCACGACTATACATACGCCTTTGAATTTCTTCTCAGACGTATGCAGGTTTCCTCTCGATGTTTTCCTTCACCGTTAAGCTCGTGGTGTGACTAATCACTGTACTCAAGTTCAGAAAAACTCATTGGTACAGTCGGGATTCGAACTTGCGACCTTTGCGTCGCAGTCAACTGCTCGAACCACTCGGCCACCACGGCTACTTACGAGTTTTACGGTGAAGGAAAAATCGTAAGACAGACAATCTTGCTCGATTTTCCTTTCCATTTCAAAGGAAAATCAAGTATGTATTATATATTTGAGACACAGTCACGTTAGAGCCTTACAATGTTGTCCGGGAAAAGAGGGTTTTATTACTTCTAGCGTGAATTTGTGCATTTAGTATCCATTAATAAGTACTAAACGCCGCATTTTACTACAATTTTAATTAATATTTTAAAGCGTTTGCTTATTTTAATGCGATCATACTAATCTACCAATTCGCTTTAAAACAAATATTGCCTTAGACCTTTTACAAATTTCAGGGCGTAACAAGTTTCAAATGTTTCCGGTAGAAATCTTTTTACTGCTTCAGTCTAGTATCCTATTGGAAGTCGTCAAACAGCTCCATAAACTAGTTACAAGGAGAGGGTATTTTTGCATAATCGTATCGCAATATCCCTCAGGCATCCCCGGGCAAAAATCGGCTAACAATGTAACACTCCGCTCAAGTGTCGCCAAGTGGCGGTCGTCTATTCGATTACCGACTAGTGAGGGGTTCCAGTTTGCTCGAGCTCTCGATTATTCGATTTAGCACCGATTACAATGCACAAGTGCCGTTCAAAGTTTAGAAATGCGGTCTGGGTTTTTTATAGTGTCGCGGTTTGCAATATACATAGCTATAGAAAGCAAATTCAACTACACGTTACGCAACGCTTGGATAACAAATGGAAAATGGGTTTTTTGAAAACATTAGCATGATTGGTATGCGAATGATACATTGACGTTGGAATCCAAGGGATTCGCATGGCAACTGGCGTGAACGCGGAAGTGATTGTAAAGGTGAAGAAAGGCATGTTACGTTGGTTTGTACACACAGAAAGGACGGGTGAAGAAAAGTTGTCTAAACAGACAAACATTTTATGCGAAAATGTCTTAAGGCAAAAGTAGAAAAGAATACAAAGACTGATGAATGTGGACGAAGCGAAAGTTGTCTGTAAGCCTACTACCGGGGACTCTGCTCTCTGTACATACTCCGCCAGTGACTGTGTTATATAATATATAACTTCACACCTTCCTACAAGGGACCCAGAAGAGGCAGAAGTGTGAAGAGATATATTTAAGGCGCTAATGTCAATGACAGATAATTTCTTCCCAAGTGTGTGCAGGTTACCTCTCAATATTTTCCTTCACCGTAAAGCTCTTGGTGCGACTTATCATATGTACCTATATTATGGCAAGATGTTGCCACTGTATAAAACAAAAGCCTATCTACAGTAAAGGAGAAAACACTGAAGGGGTTCCGTTCGAGTACAACGTAGTATCGCGTTAAATAAAGCCGGAGCGGCCGTAAAATGTCATTTACGATGCCATCTTTGTTTAGCGTGAGCGATTAACTGCTGCAAACGTGGACTTTTGACTAAATCTAGAAATAATCTTCGGCTATGGATACACTGCTACAATTCTAAAAGCGGAACTTTATGCCTCTTTCGTGCAAAAACTCACTGGCTTCTAATTTTTTTTCTTCATATCCGGAGAAAGATTTTGTAGTTATATCTCTGCCTACCACTTCGGACACAACTGGGGGACGGCGTGAAGAACTTAATTGGATAGATGGATGGATAGATCCTGGAACGATGCCTTACCTAATTGCTTGTCGAGAACTATTGTCTACCAGAGTGCAATGCCAATTTGTTTTGTTATCTGCAACCGACAATATGCCGCCGAGCAAATCTCGATAAATAGCCGGAGCAACGGCGAAAGACACGACCAAATTACACGATAAAAATTTGTGTGACCATAACGCTGCCATCTTGGTTATGGACGTCTCAATTATTCTTTCTTTTTTCTTATATTCTCTCTCTCTCTCTCTCTCTCTATCTATATACACATATTCAGAATACAATTTTCGCCGGGATATATATTTTAAATGCCAAAGTGACAGATGGCGAGTCCATCACCGTTACTGATCTGTAAGTACCAGGCTACCATACACAGTAGAGCTATACAATTGTCTCATTAATCGTATAATAAATACAACCCCAGGAATAAACACTTCTGACAAGGATGACCTTAGTGGCCAAATAACAAAGTACCAGGCTATCATAAACAGTAAAGAGCTATGACATTGTCCCAATAATCGTGCAATAGA
>JACCPG010009302.1:0-12424 GCA_016069955.1 Drepana arcuata | reverse complement strand
TATTCTATTGCCATTCATTTGATTTTTGTATTTAAAATTTTCCGTTTCTATATGTACTTTATTAAATGATTTTATTCATCATTAGAATAATGTTTGTCAATTAATAATTAGTACCTGGATGACCGAGCTTAACTCGATATTTTTTTAACGTTTTCTAAAAATGAAACCTCGCTAGATCGATTTATCGCCCACGAAACCCCCTGCATACTGAATTTCATGAAAATCGTTGGAGCCGTTTCCGAGATTCAGATTATATATAAACTAAAATTGCCTGTTTAAAGATATAAGATATGAAATAACATATTATCGTGCAACAAATATTATGCGAATTTTATTAATATTAGCAATACCTTAAAATTTTCACTTCGTACAAGGGAGTTATAGGAGCTAGATATGGCAGCACAACGCTCAGGTTGCCAATCTAACAGCTAGAGGTAAAATAACTGTAGAATTACAGTATACATTGTAATCTTTGCTGTAGAATGACTGTACACGCACTTCCAGCAAACCCTAATTACTGAATAATAATTATAATGTCTCCGAATGACAGTCAATATCAATTCACTATGCATAAGTCATAAATCATTTGAACCTAAATAAATTCTAAAACACAGTTATTTTAGTAGTTATATTGTATTTTGGCAAACTATATTTCTGTATATATGTATATTTCTACAATGGACATCGTTGAATTGCGCTCCCTTGTACACGTGCCTCGTGTGTGCCCAGTGCCCGGCACACGTGAAAAATAACGCTCTAATGTAGTTTTGATGTTATCGAAAAAGCTATAAAAGCTCGCGGTGTTATTTTCTATAGAAATTAATGATTGTTTGACCGGGTGACGAATCGGGCCTTCTGGGGGCTGAAGTAAACTGGTTGTATGAGAAAAATGCCTGAGTAATCGGGTAAAGAGTGGCTCAAACTCAGCTATTCTGTGTAAAAAATACGTAAAGATAAAAAATATTATTTATATTATTGTATTTCATAAGATCTTGACGCGTACCTACGTATCTGCATTTCAAAAATCTTTTTTTTTTTTATTTGTTCTAAGCTCCGTGCTTTATTAGCATCCTAACTGCATTTTATATGGCATATACTTATGTTTTTGTTTTCATTAAAAAAAATATTTTAATGAAAATTTGTTTGCTATTCATTGTCGTTCAGTAAATTGTGCTTAACAATGGCTTAACAAGTAAATTTCATATCATGACGCAGAATTTCAGCGATGAGCAGAACGAGTAGCAAGAATAGTACAAGCAGGTAAAATTTTACTTTAATGGTGCGTTTTTTCTGGAACAAAACATATTTTATATTCAGCTAAAAATCGATCTCTGTGCTATTTTCAACTAATCCATTCTGGCGTATAATTTTAGTACGATACTATTTCATCTTTATTCCGTGTCAGGAAAAGTGCTTGGCGCTCGGATCGATTGTTCGTTTTTGTCGTGTACCTACGTGTTCTTCAGGAAAAGTACGAGATCAATACAGTAAGTAGGATATAAGTGGGTCTTAAGTGTTGTTTGCTCAAGTCTAATGGGAGGGGAGGCAATATTGCAACGCTGCCCTCTCGCGTTGGTCCAGATTGCTGTTTGGCGGTACTGACTACCCTAATTAATCTACATATTTATTATTAAGTATGTAATATAAATTATATGGTAATTGTTTGATTATACAATTATTGCTAATTCGATGATACCTATCAATGATAGCTATAGGTACATACGACTATGGATGTGTTACTAGAGTATACGAATCAGAACAGGCACTATTACACAAAAAATATATTGAATACTTTAGTAAATTGCCCAGTAGTGGGACAAGGCAGAACTAAAAATACCATTGGAAAACAAAATGTGATTTTTACGTCCTTTTTAAACATAGGAGACAGCATATACATGCAAATTTTATGTATTTATCCAGAGATATAAGATCTCAGATAATCGTTTCTCTAACCTATTACGGATAAAGCCTGTGTTGAGATGTGAGGCACGGCTAACACAAGGTACCTACTGAGATCTTGAATAACACTCCTAAACATGACTAAAAATTATCATCAAATACTCGTAAAATATTTTCTCTGTATAAAAATAATCGTCAGCGTGGATTTATTACAATGTCGGTTTTTTTTAACTTAAAACTGTTTTCGAATAAACCCCAATTCGTATCATTATGTAAAATTTAATACTACAGCTACACTCCCTTGTAGAGTAAACTGTTTAAATTTAAGGATTTTATATACATTTGACACTGCTTTAAAATTGCGCGTTTTTACATTGGCATTTTTATTAGCTCCCGTTTTCCTCTTTGTAACGGGATCTCACCCTCTTAAGTAGAAATTTATTTAAATTCTTAAAAGAATATTCCCCTTTCTTTGTCTTCCCACATTCTGCTAGTTAAGGAAGTATTTAAGTGAGTTAGGCTACAGTATTCTTTAAAACAACCTTATATAGATAATCTTGTCCTCTCTGAAGGGTCCACGTATTAGATAGGCGGAGGTGTATATCACCCTCTTTTATATATGCATAGCTTTTTCCAATAAATGGGTTATATAATGCAAAAATATTTTTTCGATTCACATTAGAAGTTACTGACATCGGCGCGTTCAAACTAACAAACAAAAAAAATGATATTATTATACGAATCATAAGAAATAATTGTGATTTACACCATAATGATGAAACGGCAGGACAGTTTTTGATTAAATGATTAATATATTTCCGAATTAAAAACTCGCGGGACTGTGAAACCATTTAACTAAAAATAATCACGACACAGTTACAATTGAGCTTTTCAATTTGGGCTAAACAATGTGGAAGCAGGGAGAATCACCGCGTAATATTAATTAAAATCTATTCCCTTCCCTTTAATTAAGTGCTAGTAGAGTTTTGTATGTACCCTTCCCTCGGGAGCCGCCAACACCGTCCACGCCGGGACACATTAAACATTCAAGCCCTCAACCCGGTTAATGGTCACAGTTTAGGAGCTATACTCACTCTTAGCGTATCGCAGCGTTTTGCCACCGATCTAATTGATATGCATGGAGTCCCCCGTTTTAAGGCTTACTCAGCACTGGTGTTTGACTATGATAATGTTTGGTGCAGTTACATGCTCTTTATCCAGCAATTAATTTAAGTGAGCTACAAAGATAAGTTTTTTAATTAATGTGAAAATAAATTATCAAATGTCAATTGATTAACTATAAAAAGATAAAGAGAGTATAAAAAGATCCCTTTTTTAGTTTCATATCAATGACGACGTGTAATATGTAGTGGCAATAGCACAGGATGAGGGCCTGGTTTTTTCTGCTTTATCTCAAGTCTTCAAGTAATAGCTTATATATTTTTTCGTGATGTTCTTCTAAGTGAAGAAATATGTTTATATTTATAGAATTACTAGCGAATTTCATGGATAAAGACAAAAAAAAAATCGCACTCAGCTCAAATATTATAATGCTAATCCAAATCCGACGACATCATTGTAAACAATATCTCGCGAATTAATCAAAGTTTGAAATTATTTAAATATTGATCTAACTCCAGTAAGTATCGGGGAGGATGGTCGTCCAAATATTTGCGGTGGGCAAACAGCAATATCGTTGCGCCTCGAGGCCGTTTCTCCCGCTTCCGTACTTCAACAGCCGCCCAATATGATAATGATGGATACGCAGAACGAATGCTGATGTGTGTACGTCCTAGCTTACGAAGTGCCCCTAATGTATCAACATTGATATTTGCGCTTAAACTCCAGAACTAAATATTTATAAGCGTTCCTTTGAGGCACGTTTTAATTTTTAAAATATCGCTATACCTAATATACATGGAGAATAGTATCTCTTGCTGAGTAGGTAAAGTCAAATTTACTAGTTTAAATCTCGGCGGTAAGCGTCACTGTGTTTTCCCATACTAAAGTACAGTGTTTTACAGACAAACATCGCTTGTGAAGAAATAAAAAAATGTATAAACCCACAGTCTGAAATCCTGCAGACTCACACACTTTGCAGACATTTTGGCTATCGTATAGAAAGGAATGCCGATATAATAATAATAATAAATTAATACTATTCCAAACAAGGCATTGTTTTGGTATACATTTATGTTCACTTTTCCTTACATCAATATAATGCATCCCCACCTATATCCTCATGCCTTCCCACAAGGTTCCCCGAAGGGGTAGGCAGAGGTGTATAGGTAATACCCACACACCCACTCCTTTCCGCCAGAGGTATTATTAGGTGCCAACGACAGATGATGAGTCCATCGCCGTTACTCCAGCATCGACTATACATGCTGGCCGCCTTTAATCTCTCAGACGTATGCAGGTTTCCTCTCGATGTTTTCCTTCACCGTTCAGCTCGTGGTGTGATTAATCACTGTACTTAAGTTCAGAAAAAACTCATTGGTACAGTCGGGATTCGAACTTGCGACCTTTGCGTCGCAGGCAACTGCTCGAACCACTGGGCCACTACGGCTCTTAATTTCTAAAGTTCATTATTGAAAAGTCAATAATTTTAATAGGTAACGTTATCTCATTGTCGCCCGTCCCCTTGAGCATCGTCACTTTTAATGAGAACTCACTAATTTGTTGACTGTGATCTATTCGATTTTAACTTTGCTTTTACACTTAACAGTTTTAAAATGTAATTAAGTATAGCCACATTACGTGATTATCTTTTCATTTATAATATACATTGTAACTCTCATATTCTCCTAATTATCTTTTTTTATTCTTAACAAGATATGGCTCGCGGTTCCACCCGCGCTTAATTCTATTGTAAAGTAAAAATAAAAGTGGTACACAAAACAGATTTATTACGAAAGGAAATAATATCGTTTCCTTTAATCCTTTCGCAAACCTACGAAGCAGTGGAATATTTCAGTAAAAATGCATGTCTTTCAGGCTTCTCTAACGTGTCTTCAAAAGGACCCATATCCTGGGTCTAACGTGACTGATGGCGAGATTGTTGCTCTCTCCAAGGCACAATTTGACGTGATCAGGTTTCTTCACGATGTTTTCCTTCCCCGATTACACTGTTTAGTAAAACTAAATAGTACACACCGATATTTGAGCTGTATATTGCATGTTAACTCTTTGTAGACGACTTACGTTGGGCCTTGAGTTATAAGAACTTGAACCGTGTTCTCGTTGAGTCATATCCAAGAGCTTATAAATGCGGATCGTCGCGACAGAGGATCTTCCTAATCCCATTCAACACATACTCATCGAAGTTTTGTCGGCTTTAATGAAGACTTATGAGCCTGCCTCTACTCGTAATTGTCATCTCGGTGATTAGGCGCGATGGAACCCTCGTTATCTGATGCATCTTAGCGTCGAGTGACGTTGACAGTGCTAATGACGTAATTTTTTTATTACTTTGGAAGGTTAATGAAGAACTGTTGAAGCGTTATAATATACCGATACCATAGATTTTTATAGAGTATCTATGTATCTAAAATAAAAGTACTTATGTCTATATTATTTTGTGAGCTGTGGTGACCGAGAGGTTCGAGTAGTTGCTGCGAAACACAAAGTTTGCGAGTTCGAGTCCCGAGTGTACCAATGAGTTTTCTGAACTTAAGTACATATAATTATTAGTCACACCACGAGCTTTACAGTGAAGGAAATCATCGAGAGGAAACATGCATACGTTTGAGATTAATTTATAGTTGTCATATGTAATAGTCGTATGTATAGTCGTACTTGACTAACGGCGATAATCACCGTTGCTAATGTGATTTGATGTTAGCCCCTAAAATATATCTCTGGCGGAAAGTAAGCGTGTGGGTACTAGCTACACACTTATTCCTACCCATTCGGGGATCTTTGGAAGGCGTGAAGGTATATATCAGTTCTTTTGTACTTTACAAATGTCCTTAAAATTCCATCAAACGTATGGCCATACTGCAGAGAAGGATTTGATTTAAGAGTATTGATCATCGTCAATGCGTCACCAGAGCTTGACGCTTTTTAAATTTTTCAGTAAAAATCACGGTTCTTGGGGCAGTAATCCCCCTTTAGAACAGTTTGATACCGCGTGGTGATAGTTTGCCGCAGTAATGTGTACATCGTTCCATATGAACGGGCATGATTCATCAGCGCCCATTCACAGCGATCTCTGGATTCAAGCTCGGTTTAGATAGTGATGTTCTTGATACCAAACTTTGAATCTAGCGATACGAAAATATTAAGTTATTGTTATCATTATTATTATCACAAGTTGCGAAAGACACAATGAGTGAAATCCCGTCGTTTGAACGGTAGAAAAGTGTATTTCTTCAATAATTTCCTGTCATCGTAAGCATGTACCGTATTATTATATCATCATCATCATATGTAGACGCCGAGTTCCTAACGGGGTAGGAAGAGAATATAGAGGGGATATTACTACCGTATTACTCATTTATATTCAATCATCATGATTTATATTTATCATCAATTATATTTAAGTTCGGAAAAACTCATTGATGCATTATATCAGTTTATTTGAACGTTAATTCTGGGTAAAATACTTGACCACTACGGCTCCAGTCTTCTTTTAAATATTTGTCATAATTTTTTCTGGCTCAAATATTATTGAGGCTGCAGCTCGATCTTACCTACTTGATGTGAAAAGCAATAATATCTCGACACCATTACCATTGGAATATTCAGATGGGTCTACATATTTTCCAAAATATTACTTTCCAAAAATTATCGATAACAATCCAAAATCACTAGGACGCCCCTACTGGTCTCGCAGAGCTTAGCGGGCGCTGTCGACGGTGCGGATTACCGTGATTTCCCGGGGGATGGACGAAAAGACACCTCTCCATCCAAGTTATTACTTTCCCATACTCTGAAAGATCCAGCTGGGTGCTTCACCAACGGTAATTATTATTTTACCATGACGTAATTATACTTAAATAAAGGTATGTATTTCTTTGATTGTATCTGATCTACTTCACGCCTTCCCACAAGGGTTCCATAGCGTCACACTCACTTTTCCACCGCAGATATATTTTAGGTGCCAACGTGACAGCTAGCGAGTCCATTGCCGTTACTTAAGCACAACTATAACACACTTTGAATTGCTTGTTTACTTTGAAACGTTTGCAGGTTTCCTTCACCGTAAAGCTGTGACTAATTTCAGGAAACATTTCTGTGTTGACAGCTGCTCGGAAGTCTCGGCCATCATAGCTCATTTTAAATGCGACAAGTTAATGTAGATAGCAGGTAAAAACTGCTTCTAGGAAAACAAGCGTAAGGATCGCACTTGTGAGACTTGTGATATCATGATTTATCACACTATTATGCTTTTCCTATCCTGTCTTCAGGCTCATTAAGGAATATTTACTACTTTTATTTGTTAAATAAAAAAAACATATTATTAATGTCGATAAGCCTCGGTACTCTGCGAAATAAGTAAGAGGTTAATAAATAAAAAAAATCGTAAATCTAATTCAGCGAGTACAGTGTCATTTGTTATGACTTCGACAATAAATAAGATACGATCGAGCGAGCATATTAATGTTTATGATGAAAATAATACTTCAGTGTCCACCCTCGGCGGCGACGACAATGCATCACGGGCCGACATCCGGCGGAACTGGCATAACGAGGCCGTTGTTCCGCCCCCGCAGCCCATCACCCTCAGTATTTTTCTACTGTACCCCACTGAGATTATTTTCGGATACCATTCATCCGATCTCAATGCTCCATGGTGATGAAAGCAGGTTCGTATTAATAATTTTGTCCGTAGGCTGTTTGCGCACCGCACCGCGTGCGAGCTTGACAACATATACAAAATAATAACTGCTAATGAGCTGCTTTTGAAGATATAATTTGTAAAGATAGAGGGTTTAACTTCCACATCAATCTCTTTGTTGATCTAAAATTATCCAATATGTGTGGGTACTACCTATAATACACCTCTGTCAAACCGATATTCAAAGTTGGACAAAGTAATAAAATGTACATCTTGAGATTGCTCTGCAGTTACATAAATATATATATATAATGAGCTAAAATATAGGCATAGAAAGAATCAGCATTGCTATCCAGCGTGGCAATGCTGCTAGTCTTCTTGGCACGTTGCCTCGGGATACCGATTTGGGACAAATATTTTATATGTAAGTAGTTAGTTTCAACTGTTCTTTGTAAATATTATTAATTGGCATAGAAAGTGAGTTATTGAAATATTGTTTTAGATTTGTTATAGGTAACTACTGTAAGTGGTCGTATAAAACATACGCTAAAATATAAACGAATCTAAAATAAAAGAGGTAGGTTGAGAAAGTACAGCGCCGGTCTTCTCTAGACTTACAAGACGTTACAAATCTATAATCGATAGAAGCAATTACGGAGAATTTAAATATTTCCATCTTTATTGTGAGAAATATCAACCCACGCTGTTTACCTGGAGCTTTTAGTCTGGAGAAAAGCCGCTTAAGTGGTAAGCTGCTCTAATTGGCACACTTTCAAGTGATGATGCCTCGTGATTGCTACGTTAACGAGCCACTTGGGAGGATTACGAGATAAACAGACACTCTTATATTTTGTATATACATGTTACCAAATAAGTTATGAATTTCTATTAGAAAATAGAGTGATTTTAAGCACTTCTGCTTACTTCTTCGGAGACCCTTGTGGCAATGTATATATGGCATGTAAACATATAAATATATATGTGACGAAGCCTGCAGTGAATGAATGCACACAATATTCGGATGGCATGTCTGCCGCCATTCTTCCGCGAATTTCACCTCCTACTGTTTTTCTTTACCGAAATACTCGTGGTGCTGACATGTATTAACTGTTCCGGGAACCTATACCCCTAACTTGGTTAGGTAATTACTTAAGCAACTTGGCCACTTCGGCTCGACAATAAGTACTTGATTAATGATTATCGAACTAAGTAATGAAACAATTATTATTATCCATTTCCATTATGCATATGTAACTGAAACTAAAATAACAAAGCCGGAACCTTTTCTGAAGGGAAGGTCGGTTATCTGGAAAAAACTAGTTGTCAAAGTTCGAATGCTCCAACAATGATTGGAAGGGATTCTTCAATACATGGTCTGAGTATAGCATTGATGGTCTCCGATTTAACTACAGATCACGCCCAAGGTTGCTTAGCATCAGGACTACATAAATATGCACAGCAATTGTGCCATGAATTTGGTTGATTCGTTGATAGCTTTTTACGCATACAACTGCATTGCATCAAAGTGTTTTAGGCTTAAGAATACATTGTTATTACATACGTCCATTCATACATAGGGAGTCGCTCATGGGGTAAGGCAGGGTTAGAGTAGATTGCCAATTCTGTCTAGACCTACTAACCACTTTTGCTTCTAAATATTGCAATTGTATTCTAATATATATAATAATATCCTCACGCCTTCCCACAAGGCTCCCCGAAGGGGTAGGCAGAGGTATATAGATAGCACCCACACATCCACTTTCCGCCAGAGATATATTTTAGGTGCCAACGATGGCGAGTCCTTCGCCGTTACTCAAGCACGACTATACATACTTTGAATTGCTTCTCAGACGAATGCAGGTTTCCTCTCGATGTTTTCCATCACCGTAAAGCTCGTGGTGTGTAGTAGTTGCCTGCGACAAAAAAGATCGCAAGTTCGAATCCCGACTGTGCCAACATTCTAATATAATCTGTTACAAGTTATTTGTTGAGAAAATAAAAAAGTGGTGAAGTAAAGAACAGATTAATATTTTACGACGTCACAGCAGGACGCAAAAAAGGGTTGTGGATTGCAACGGATAATGTGCTTGAGATTTAATCAAACCGAGTTGCGGAAATCTCATTATGAAAATGGACAGATATATTTTAGTTTTTTTTCTTTACGAATATTATAGAGAAGTAAGAGTATTCGTGTGTGATTAAAACAACATTTGCTACGCCACTACGGATTATTTATTTTTTTATTCGTAATCCAATGAGAAATGTATGCAAACTCCACTTGAATAAATGCTGGGAGGATAATATTTTCCAGGGTTGGATTTAATATTCTCTGACGTCTATTATGTCGATCTATACGTAGGACTATTATAATATATACGTGTGTTATTTTCTCAGTAGGTACAAGTTTTGAAATATGCTACCAGTTCAATCGGGGAAATCTGATGTCGCGTGACTAATTATAGCACAGCACAAAATGTTTGATGGCAAAAGTCCATTAACCGCATTGTTAAGCTACAGCTATCTTTCTGTCTATCAGATGTTGTTTTTTGAATGAAAAGTAATATAATATATGAATAATTACATACTTTGGGACAATTCATCACAAATGAACGTAGTAACAAACTAAGAATTTGTGCTATGAGAACTAGACAACGATGCTCCTTCTGATATAGATACATGTGTGTACAAATACACAGGACATTCAAGACTAAGCTTCGAATTCATTACACAAATATAACTGCCATCAGCGGGAATCAAATCCGCGATCTGAAGCTTGGCAACCAGGAGGTCAAAGCACTAGACCAGACCGCTGTCAATAACAATAAATTAACCGTCTAAGTGTTTTTTTCTTTAATGCCACTAAGGTGGCAAGCGACCATGCGGTTTTTCTGTTGGTAAGCGGTCACCGCTGTCTAGGTACGCTTTTCGTCTACTACTATCAATTATTAACTTTCGTAAGATTGTTTACATTTTTTTATACAACAAGAGTTGCAAACAAGCATACGGCCCACCCGATGGAAAACGGTTACCGCAGCCTATTTACGCTTACAATACCGAAGTATCACTTGCGCGTTGCCACTCTGTGTTTGGAGAGTTATTCTGCGTTGACAGCGTAATGGGTCTAATCCCTCTGCTGCCAACACAATATAGCAATCCTCTCCCCTCATTCACCCCAAACCTTATTCACCGCGTAGGAACAACACAAAAATTGTGTTATTTGGCTACGGACTTCTATAAGGTGGAGGTCCTGCCCCAGTCGGGCAGCTCCAAATTCGAACGGGAAACCCGTTCTGCCCTACCTCTCTTAGAAGTATTGTAATTGATGTAATAGTTAAGTTATCAATAAATTAAAACAGTAAAAGTTAGATTACACCCGCTTATGGAAGCCTGCTGCAGAAACCAGACCAGAAACCAGAAATATAACTTGTGCTTTAACCCTTTCTTAGTACTAATAAGTTTTTGTGATCATCATGCCGAGTCCCTAAAGAGGTAGGCAGAGATATTGTGATGTCACCATTGGAATTAAGTCAACTAGTTAGGGTTGATTTGAAACTCTCTGAATAAAATTGTATAACGAACTAAAATAATCAGCGAAAGCTGTGTCTGAAACCAAATACTTACTTGAGTTAATACTCAAGTATATTAAATGTATGAGCGTATATCATACGTACGGTATACCATAATATTTGACCAAAGCTAGCAATTTTCTCCCCTCGTTGGTGTAAATTCCATTTTTATAGCGCAAATCTCCTTATCTTAGTTTTCACGCAAAATAAAGCTCCGCAAAATGGTGGTTTGTCCGTGAGTACGCTCATACACAACGTTGGAAATGTTTTAATATATTTCAGCAATTAGGCTCTAATGGTTCATTATTTATATTCTTACCTTAAAGCCTTCACAGTGTCTACCACACCGTGAAGGCTTTAAGAGAGGAGGAGGAGAAGTAGAGTACGTTGTATGAAAATAAGTGTCAAAGTGACAGATAGCTACTCTGTCACTGACTATCAAAGATTACAATGTACCTATACTGTGATGCTGACTATGACTGAAGTCACGCCTTTACTACGTAAACTTATTCTAATTTCTATAGAATATAGAATTTCTAAAAGTCTGTGTTGTGATTCGTGATGCGTCAAATTCCTTTACTTGTTCATAAAAACTCATGATTCAAACTACTCTTTCTGAACTCAGGTTCAAATCCACTTTGCTTTGAAACTGCAATCTGGATTAGTAATTACGACCATATATTATCTGTGCTTATATTACTATATAAGCACAGATAATTTTTGTCATAAAATGGTGAAAGATATTGTATATCTCAGTCAATGTTCTTTCGACAAATAAATATCTTAAGCCAAAGGCTAGGTAAAGTATTATAGTCTTCAAAGTTCTCAAGTTTGGCAGTCAGGAGCTCTAACCACAAGACCAGACGGCCGTAAGTGAGTTTGTTATGAGAAATCCTTACCTGAATATCATCACCCACATCTAATAAGATACGGGAACTTCTTTCGCCTCCTATACCTAGATTATGCATAGGCAGTATATATAACATTAGCTCTGTGCCAGGGAAAATCCAATGGGTCGTATCAAAACGGGTCGGGATTAACCGGAGCAAACAGACAGACAAAAATATATAACTTTCACCAAAAGACTTTCACATATCAAACATTCAGAAAAATACTTTTATTTGAAATTGCAAATAGACACTTTATTAAGAATAACACGTACACGCCATAATGGTGT
>JACCPG010009299.1:0-30929 GCA_016069955.1 Drepana arcuata | reverse complement strand
CAATTTGTAGGTACACATTCTACACCTTTGAACTGTGATTTTCAACCATTCAACATGTTATCGAACGGGTTTCTTTTTATGGGGCTCACAAACGGTGTACATTATCCTCACGCCTTCCCACAAGGGTAGGCAGAGGTGTATAGGCAATACCCACACCCCACTTTTCGCCAGAGGTATATTAGGTCCCAACGTGACAGATGGCGAGTCCATCGCCGTTACTCAAGCACGACTATACATACGCCTTTGAATTTCTTCTCAGACTTATGCAGGTTTCCTCTCGATGTTTTTCTTCACCGTAAAGCTCGTGGTGTGACTAATCAATGTATCTAAGTTCAGAAAAACTCACTGGTACAGTCGGGATTCGAACTTGCGATATTTGTGTCGCAGGCAACTGCTCGAACCACTCGACCACCACGGCTCACATGTCCCGGTGTACATATAAAAACTTATAAAAAAAGTAATAATACAAACTCTGTCTGATGTATACTCATATAAAAGGCGGGCTATACAAAGTAAATAATAATAAACGTAACACTTTTCCGCGCGGTAGTACACAGCAGTAGCGCCAGAAAGTGATTTGTAACGGGAGATCATCCTCGTCGCAGGTACGTGAATGAAACCTTTTGTCGGTAGCCATCAATCTTAGACTTCGCTTTAAATTGGTGAATTATTGCTTCAGTTAGATCAGTACGAAATGACGAAAAGCATTAATCTGATTACCAGCTGCATTCAGGAACCGGCTACCAATTGCTCAGACAGGGTGCTAGGGCGAAGTTAGTCGCCGTTGAGACGTGGTAGGGTAAAATGCATGAAGGAATGGTGCGATCCAAAAGAGAGCCAGGTCCAGAACTCTTCTATATGCTCAAAGGACGGCCACATGGCTTTTACACACGATAATATTTTAAAATTTCAAGAAGCAAGTTTTGAGGATATGCTTCTTTGGCGCGTTATTGAAAAATTATGACAGGGTATTTTTGACACGAAACTACATGCTCAAGTTCATATACAGACAAATATATCTATGAAACTACTAGCGCCATCTTTTTTCAGTATATAGAAAACTTTATAGTTTTTCAGATCAATAGAAAAGAAAGACTAAAGAAAATAAATAAAACAGTGGTAAAAATAGTGGAAGAGCTTCAAATGTGTTTTCAAATATAATAATAATAATATTTATATATTCTAAATAAGTTAGTATTTTTGTAATTACTAGAGAATTTTACACTCACGCCTCAAGTTTTATTCTATGATTAAAACTTACCATTATTTTACCCTCGGAAATCATTTCCCAGAATGACAAATATTACGAAATTTAACTCAAGCTTTGCTCTAATCCACTCTTATTCTGTTATAAGTTTAAGTAATTAAGTAACAAATTATTTTAACTAAGTAAGTATGTATGTATGAATAAAATTGTCTCTATAAAATAATTTAAATTCACTAACGCATTTATTTGCCTACTGTATTGTACTAGTACTTAACAATACAACAACATTTTAGGGGACTACATAAAAATGTTGAATTACCCAAGACCTAAATAAACGTTCGTCGCGAATAAACCTACCGAACTACATCGCATTAAACGCAGCCCTAAAATACACATTGGCTTGAGTCACGGATTGAGTTCGACCTCGGCAATAAATAACGAAGATATGAAAGAAACCCGTCACGTGACATTAACATTTTTGCAGTGTTGTTTACGAAGGTACGTCAGGCCTGTCCGTACTCGGTATCGTCGTGGCGACTTGTTCAAGACGTGTCACGCGATTGCCGACCTAAAGTCACTGGTACACGAGGGATTTTGCAATGGTCATTTGGCATTTTTCTTTTTATAATGTGATATATCTCCTCCCAGAAAGGGTAGGCGGAGGTGTAATAATGCCCACATTTCGCTGAATACGTGCGCGACATGTGACAGCGTTTTAGGATTTCTATTCAGTCATATGTACATATTTTTTCGGTGTTTTCCTTTTCTGCAAAGCTATGGTACGATACTATAGCAGTATGTATTGTATATCTCGTAGTATAATGTTCATTTCACAAATTTTTCCAAATTTCACAATGTCACCAATTCAAAACAAAACATTTATTTTAAAGAATCATAATCGTCACGCTGGCACTTAAAATATATCTCTAGCGGAAAGTGGGTGTGTGGTTTACATATACACCTCTGCCTACCCCTTCGGGGACCCTTATGGAAAATAGTGAGGATATACTATTATTTATTATTACAAAATAAATAAATATGTATATTGTACCGGGTGTGCACCAACCCTTAAAGTAAGATATCATTACATACAAAAAGCTACAAGCAGTCGACAGGTAAATGCAATCAACGTTGTAGCTTATATCAACAGGCATAAACAATGTTCGTTATCATTATAATATTATGCCATTTCCTTAATGGAAAACAGTAATAAAGGTGAACTAGTATAAATCGAGCCGTGGTGGCCGAGTGGTTCCAGTAGTTGCCTGCGACACAAAGATCGCAAGCTCGAATCCCGACTGTACCAATGAGTTTTTCTGAACTTAAGTACAGTGATTAGTCACACCACGAGCTTTACGGTGAAGGAAAACATCGTGAGGAAACCTGCATACGTCTGAGTAGAATTTCAAAGGTGTAATATTTAAATAAAAAATCAATGTACGTATGTTTGTTCTGTCTGCACTCCCAAAAAATTAATTTGATTAAGATGAAACATTGGTGCACTGTTCTTCTTACAAAAGTAAAAAAAAAAAACTCGATGGCGCTGCAGAATATAAACTATATCTTTCAACCGATTGCAATGAATTTACGTACAGCTCGTTACTAATATGGTATACGTCATTCTATTTCCACACATTTCTCTCTAAGTCTAGAGAGAACTGGCGCTCTATACTCTCTGCCTACCCCTTTAGGGATTCGGCGTGATGATATGATGATGATTATTATTTTATGAGGTCTTTTCACTCCCCGCGATCGAACGTCAACTCCGACCAATCTATTGAGATGCATGTCCAGTTCGTCCCACCATCCTATTCTTGGCCTTCCTATTCGCACTTCACGTTATGTGGGATGACGTGTGTTGGGCACACAATACGATTAGGCCATTGTACACGTGTAAAAAAATATACCTCTACTATGTGAAAGTTTGGAAACAAAATACATATTTAAAGCAACCTGTAGCGTTAACTTAATAACGTGGGTGTCGCTGTGTGGCGAATTGGATTTATAGCCAAGCCACAGCTGTTGCATTGTGACATAAATAATAAAAATGGTTGTTCTGTATTTCATATAGGCTGCGACCTGATAGCTCTAATATTCCATTCAGGTACTCAAAATAATAACTAAGAGACATAACTACGTAACGTAGGAGATTTTTGCACTAAAAACCCACTTATTGAAGGCTTTAGGCTAAATGTGCTTGCGCTACCCAAGAGATCATGTGTTCTTAATTTAATGCAAGTGAAACCCCGGGGCCTAACTAGTATATTTTGTGGAATAAATTTCCGGTAGTCTGGTACTGGTCCGGTAAGTCCGGTTCATCAACTGATTTTGACGCAAGCGAAACTACTACTACTGTTGCGTATTATATATAAAGCTGGTGCTGATACTACGCACCTCGGCATGCCCCATCGGAGCCATGAACATGGACCTTTCTGAACTTCAGTACGGTTATTACACCACGAGCTTTACGGTGATGAAAAAAACATCGAGAGAAAACGTGCAAAAGTTTGAAAAGAAATTCAAAGACGTACTTATAGACTTACTTGAGAAACGGCGATGGACTCGCCATCGGACACAGTGGCACCTATGACTACGCATACCATTTCTGGAACCCTTGTGGGAAGGCATGAGAATATATTATATAAATAAAAATAATATTGACCATCAGATAGGTTTTGTGTTTGTTTCACACCTTTAGAGTAATTTCGTTTGTAATGTTATATATTTATTGTTTAATTTTATTTGTCCTTACAGTCCTTTGTAAATAGCCAGGGGACAATTTAGTGTGGAATTCTGGACGCACCCGACTGTGGTTGCTAGATAGCATGAATCGTACGAATTAAGCGCTATGACCCGACGCTGGAGCAACGAGAGGAGCGTTCGCTGCAACTTTACCTCATAATATAGAACTGGAATTCTGAATACTAACTATTCCAATAAAGATACGTGGAAGTGAAACTTTTGTATTAATATACGATATTGATAATTTATACAAACCGAATTATTACTTACCTACATATTATATATAAATAAAAATATCGGGTGAAGCCAACTATAGACTTACAGACCTTTTTCGTTTAATCCACATACATCAGTATCTTCATACTCTCACACTATGCTTGCTAGCTTCGGGTCTTGATGTGACGTATTATTACAACGTATGTAGTTGTTATTGCTAATTTATTTACAGAAACTACTTATATCATATCGTGTACAGGGTAGGTATAATCATTTTAATAATAATACAAGCCGATTGGTTTGAGTAAACGATACGAAACTTTGTCTGCTACACAAAGATTGCAATTTCGAGTCCCGACTGTACTGTAAGAAATTCAAAGGCGTATGTATAGTGGTGCTTGAGTAACGGCGATGGACTCGCCATCTGTCACGTGGGCACCAAATATATATCCCCGGCAGAAAGTATGTGAGTACTACCTGCACACCTTCGCCTACTTCTTCGGGGATAGTTGTGAGAAGAGATAAAGATACATAATATAATACAAACCAACAAAATATTTTCACATCTATATACTGAAGACAAGCTATTTATATACTTTACAGCGTAAAAACAAATTAGCCAAGAGTGTGTAATTAATTACCAACCGTAATAAAATCAAGTCCAACATTTGATTGCAACATTTTGTATTTTATTCACTTACTCAAATAGACTGCGAGTAAAAAATATTAATCTCAATTGACTTTATTACCGAGTCCGGTGGCTACGGCGTAGCACCGTAGCACCGTAGCAGGCGGCCAACCGTTAAACGGACCGTCGTAAATAACCGTCAGGGTAGGATAGGATAAATGAATAATTAACGGTCGTTTTACGGTTTTGCAGGGACTTTGTGGCTTTTGTGTATGGGCATGTTCGATTCCCAATCAGCTGATTGGTACTGTCTACTACAACTAGTACTAGCATACTAACAAAATAATTGTTTATTAGACATTTATTTTAAAATTAGGGCTAGGGAGTTATTACGAAAGATTTAAATTGTTATTTATGATATAAGTGGATTTATACTAAAATTCACCCTTGATGAATCAAAGCTGATTACGAATGAGACTCGCCATCCGTCACGATAGGCCGTAAATATAGCTGCAAAAGTATGTGTAATAAACTTTTTCCTATCCCATCATGGCCACTTTTAAGATAATTATTTTGATAAAATATTTCAAACCAACACAAAAAAAGTCATCAAAATCATTAAAGCCGTTTAGGAGGAGTTCAATGACTAACACAAGGACACAAGAAATATACCATATAATAGACAAATAAGATAAGCTGATCAATGGCATCCATCCTCTAGTATTATTTAATTTACCACAAACATTCTAGTATTCAAACAGAGATTCCCTTTGGCATGTACAATTCTAAATACCTACAGTGTATCGTACTACAGCTCTCACATTGACAGCGTTGCTTGACGTCAAATATACGGTAGTACAAAATCCGAGAGCGCGGTTCATTCGCTTTGTACGGCTAGAGTCTAATTTGGGCAGGCTCACGTTTCGATGACCGACGATTATTTGTCAGAAATACGAGACTGTGACTCTCCTACTGTACGTCACTATATAATAATACACGTTTGGACACGCTCGTATATTGAATGTGCCAGTCTGTTGCCGCCATAAAATGATACTGGAATATGTCACAAAACTACAAACTACTACTTATACACAATATATATATTTTGGTAGCATGTATGAAGAGACTGATGATTGTGGACGAAGCGAAAGAGATATCCAAGCCTAGAATGAACCGGTGCTCTATATTTTCTGCCTTTTCTTTTTTATACAACAAGAGTGGCAAGCAAGCATACTGCCTACCTGATGGGAAACGGTTACCGTAGCCTATTTACGCTCACGATACCTAAGTATCACTTGCGCGTTGCTACTCTGTGTTCAGAGAGTTATACTGTGTTGGCAACATAATAGGTCTAATCCCTCGGTTGCCAACACAATATAACAATCCTCCCCCCTCATATATATATATCGAAGTCTTTTTTCGTTTAATAGCCTACAAGCTTTTCCATTAGGCAATAAAACAACGTGACTGAGTAATGCGAGAGGAATGAATTGGTGTTCATGAAATTGTACTCTTTTAAATAGCACTTATCAGTCACACCGTCTCATTTGGGATCCCTTATGTTCGTGAGGGAAATGGCATTGAGTAGACATACAGGACTAAATATATTTAAGGCTTGTCTTAATAATACGAAATATGTTGAAATGTTTAATAAGGGAAAACCTTGCAATTAATATCGTCAAAGGCTTAATCTCTTTAATCACTGTAAATGAGTTCATCAAGAGGAAACCGACATACGTTTAAGAAGTAATTCTAAGATGTATGTGTAGTCGTGCTTGACCAACGGCGATGGACTCGCCATCTGTCACGTTGGCACCTAATATACCTCTGGCGGAAAGTGGGTGTGTGGGTATTACCTATACACCTCTGCCTACCCCTTCGGGGACCCTTGTGGGAAGGCGTGAGGATATATTATTATTATCCTGTGTGTGTGTTTGTCACTGAACTCCTAAACGTTTCAATAAAAAAATCTGTGTGTGTTCAGGATTCGAGAGTTTCTACAATTCTACAGTGAATACTAATCACCATACAAGTAGACATATTACACTGTAAACAATTACAGCCTAGCGGGGATTAATAGGTCAAACTGGCAACATAATAAATTAGGCTCGCGCGGCGCTAAACGAATAATTGATGGTACAAATGGACAACGCCCTCCGCCTCCCAACGGCGGGCCGTTTCATGAAATCTGAGCGAATTAATTATAAGCGCGGCTTAACCAAATGCAAGGTCGGCCATTATGTGTGAGTTTGATATGGAAATCTATTTAGATACTGCACGTTATGATATTGTGATTAAACATATTATATGTATGAGATCTGGGAATAAAAATTAGTAATTAAAAAAATAAGCCGTGGTGGCCGAGTGGTTCGAGCAGTTGCCTGCGACACAAAGATCGCAAGTTCGAATCCCGACTGAACCAATGAGTTTTTCTAAACTTAAGTACAGTGATTAGTCACACCACGAGCTTTACGGTGAAGGAAAACATCGAGAGGAAACCTGCATACGTCTGAGAAGAAATTCAAAGGCGTATATATAGTCGTGCTTGAGTAACGGCGATGGACTCGCCATCTGTCACGTTGGTACCTGTTATACCTCTGGCGGAAAGTGGGTGTGTGGGTATTACCTACACACCCCTGCCTACCCCTTCGGGGACCCTTGTGGGAAGGCGTGAGGATATATTATTATTATATACATACCTCAATCGGCATGAATTTGAATAGGGCTATTCAAATTCAATGTTGTATTAATTATCCAGTGAAGAGAAATGTTACAACATCCACGATATGTCGCAGGTATAGTGTGAGCATGATGAAGACCAGCTCACAAACGAGCAACGCTTTATCTTAAAGCGTTGTGAGGTCAGAATTCCCTGAGGTGCCCTGATCTGTGTTTGCTTAGCACCTAAGTATTGCCCAACCAGAGGCCATTAGTGTCGCAAATGTTCGTTCAGTAGCCTAAGTTCTTGGAATTCGCGCTACTAATATACCAAATGGGTGGCAAACAAGCATGCGGCTGATGGTAAACGGTTACCGCCGCCCATGGACGCTTGCAACACCAGGTGTATCACTAGCGCGTTGCCGACCCTGCGGGAATCTTTTCACACCCTTCTTCTAGAACTCCATGCTGTACTCTCCAGGGTAAAACCTCAACGGGGAGTTCATTGGTTCCAAGGTATGGGGATGAACTCCCCGTCGACATAACAATAAAAACAAATAATAGTCCGTAGCCAAATAACACAATTTTTTGTGTTGTGTTCCTACGCGGTGAATAAGGTTTCCAGTAATGAGCTCCTTGGGGAGGGGGGAGGATTGTTACATAGCAACACTATGTAACAATCCTGATGAAGCAGAGGGATTAAACCCACATGCTGCCAACACACTATAACTCTCCGAACACAGTATCTTAGTATCGTGAGCGTAAATAGGCTACGGTAACCGTTTCCCATCAGGTGGGCCGTATGCTTCTTTGCCACTCTTGTTGTATAAAAAAAAAAAAAAAAAAATAGACAAACTATCTGTCCCAGCCAGTTTCCCAGATAATTATTCATTGAAATATACACACAAAAATACATCGAAATAGGGCCGTTAAAGATAAGTCAGATGACGAAATACACGTAGATGCCAAAGTATACTATATAATACAGAAGTATTATATGTAACTAGCTGTGCCCGCGACTTATATACTAATATATACTCCAAGAATATGTGTACAAAGTTTTATTACAAAAAAAAATTAAGTTTGTTACAAACAAACTTACATTCACATTCATAATATATCATTAAGGATTATACATATTAAATAAATATGTGATACGTGGACATTGAAACAAGGTGGCAATATCGTCTCAAAGAGACTCTTGACATCAAACGCCGTTAAAGACGTATGCGAAGGCGTGCTCGAGGGACGACGACTTGAGACTCGCCGAAAATTAAGCTACTAAAGTTATCTCCGTAAAAAAAAATGTGTGGGAAGAAAGCGTAAAGATAAAAAAGGAGAGACTTATTGATTCCACGTTCTAAGTTTGAATACAATCACGAGTACAGGTGCGTAGGTACCAAGCAAATAAATTACGTATGCGCCGCGAGACCGCAACTGAGCCTAAGTACCCGAATACAGGAAACCCAAGTTGGTTACAAAAGGGTTGAATAAGGATTTAATATATATGTATGTATATATTCAATCCTCATATATAAAGAAAATACATATATGTATAATAAGAGTAGTGGTGGTCGAGTGGTTTGAGTTGCCTGCAACACAAATTACAGTCATTAGTCACAACATGAGCTTTACGGATAAGGAAAATATTTGTGGTGTGTACTATTATAGTAGACTTGTTAAGATTGGGAAACGTCCGCTCATCCCAACGTCTAACGTTGGACAGATGTAGCTTAAAACCAGTCTTTAGGGCAATTGTGGGGATATGTTCAGCAGCAGATCACATTTGAACAGTGACGATGGATTCATAATATATTTTTAATTAATTTCTCGTTAAGAAAGGCATGTTACGTTGGTTTGGACACATAGAAAGGATGAGTGAAGAAATATTGACGAAACAGATATACAAAGCAAAAGTGTGTGCAAGAAGAGGCAGAGGAAGGCCACGTTCCAACTACCTGGATCAAATAGATCGGACTCTGAAGGACGGGAACGTTAAGAGTACTCGAAACCGACGAGCATGTATGAAGAGACTGATGAATGTGGACGAAGCGAAAGAGGTATGTAAGTCTAGAGAGAACTGGTGCTCTATACTCTCTGCCTACCCCGTTAGGGACTTGGCGTGATGATATGTATGTATGTATGTATGTAATTTATCGTTTACGATAGCTTTTTAAATTGTGTAGATTAAGACTTATACATACTGTATTCATTAAAATGTTGAGAAATATGTTTCTTTAAAAATTTAATTTTAATAAGTCAACATTCGATGCATAGATCACCGTAAGAGTACAGACAACCAGTATACATGTAATATTAGCAATCTCAATGTCTCGTTAAACCGCCCGAATCTTTCATAATAATATCCCTTATAAATGGAAATGCACAAAAACAATGCATTACGTATCACCCAGGCTGCTTTTTGTTCGACATCCCAGACGGACCACTGGTACGGTAAAAGCATTGCTTTTAATGTTAACGTCTAAAGTCGATCCTTTGAAGGGACGTTTTTTTAATGAGTTTTCCTCCTGTTTCCGACATTAATTCCCCGTTGTATAACAAGACCTTTCAAAATTCACGTCTTGTCTACAATAAAGCGTAAGTTATGTACTTTTTGTGAAGTCGATTTTTGTTGCTTAAGAAATGAAGCTTATTATATTCCTGTAAGACCTCACAGATTAGGCGAGAAGCATAGAAAGTGTAGAGCGAATCTTCTCTGGATTTACAGCTGTTCGCTTTACTTACAACTTTAATATATCTACTTACATTAATTATATGATTAAAACGTGTAACTCTACACTGTACAACTACAAAACCTTCAATTCTTTACCCACAAAACCGGTAATTTAATAAAAGTTACCGAACTAGCCGGCTGCGAGTAGAGCCGACGTGATTAGTCGCCCGAGGCTCGCACAAAATAGATCGAGTGAACAGAACAGAACAAAACTGATTTGTGGGAATTGCTCCTTATTTAAGCAATTTCGGGTCTTGAGTTAGTTACGTTGTTCAGTTGCGATGGATACTTTGTCACCAATTATACCTAATTAATAATATATATCCTCACGCCTTCCCACAAGGGTCCCCGAAGGGGTAGGCAGAGGTGTATAGGTAATACCCACACACCCACTTTCCGCCAGAATTATACCTAATTGGTTAAGAGAATAACACATTGCTTGAGCTAATAGTTAAATATATGAAAAATATCGAGGAGGCACTTTAGCTAACTAAATAAGCGCAGTTTATAAACTGAAATGAAAGTGAAGTTGAAGAATCAATGCGTTGTCAATATTGGATGGGTTACCCTCTAAGACTACATATTTTATATATATCTCCACGTCTCCGGAAATCGAAGGGTGTTTTCCTTCACCAACCTTTAAGCCTTAAGCTTGTGGTTTAATTGGATTTAAAGAATTTATGCTCATACAGTGAGTTCAGTAGCAATGAGATACAAAAGTTATAGGTACATAATATATAAATAAATTTGAAGTATATAAAGATGAAGAAAGCCATGTTACGTTGGTTTGGACATATAGAAAGGATGAGTGAAGAGAGATGAACGAAACATACAAAGCCCAAAGTGTATGCAAGAAGAGCCAGAGGAAGACCACGATAGCTAGATACCTACCACAAAACATGCTCACCGGTGTGGAATAAAAATATGGGCTAGGTATGTATTAAAATGCACTGATTTACTTATTTGATTTTGATTTGAGCCGTGGTGGCCGAGTGTTTCGAGCAGTTAGTTGCCTGTGACACAAAGATCGCAAGTTCGAATCCCGACTGTACCAATGAGTTTTTCTGAACTTAAGTACAGTGATTAGTCACACCACGGGCTATACGGTGAAGGAAAACATCGAGAGGAAACCTGCATACGTCTGAGAAGAAATTCACAGCCCTATGCTTGAGTCGTGCTTGAGTAACGGCGATGGAATCGCCATCTGTCACGTTGGCACCTAATATACCTCTGGCAGAAAGTGGGTGTGTGGGTATTACCTATACACCTCTGCCTACCCCTTCGGGGACCCTTGTGGGAAGGCGTGAGGATATATTATATTATTTATTATATTATATTATATTATTATTTATTTGACATTTTCATGGCTGATCCATTGCCAAGTACTTTTTTCCATAATTAGTCGCATATGAATCAGAAATGATTCAATGATCGATAAAATGAAATCATAATACAAAGGGCGTGCTCACACCGGAGCACACATCCTCGCTATAAAAGCATCGCATGTAACAGTCGGCGCGGCGTAGGGACGCTAATTGACAGATTGAGTGAGCAGACACTCGAGTAGCGATATACGCGAACCAGCTCTACCTACCTATTTAATGAGTACAGACCTTTATTCGTATCGAAGTTTTGCTTATTGTGACAATGGATTGGCACATGTGATTGATAGGTTGTATGAGACATGTCAATTTGTTCGTTTTATTATAGGGATGAAAATTTGATATTTCATATTTCTGTTTATTGCATTGTCAGACATTACAAATTGTACAGTATGTATTATAGCATTATAATATCTAACTTCTGTAAGGGCGCAGCAAAGAGAGGTAAACTTTTACACTTTTAAAGTTACAAATTACCTTCTTCGTTTAAGTTAGTAATTCATTGCCTTAGTAAGTAATTGGTTTGCTTTACGCGCTTTGAGGTCGCGAATTCGATACTCACACTGATATATATGACTAGATATTTTTTATAATATATCCTCACCCCTTCCCACAAGGGTCCCCGAAGGGGTAGGCATAGGTGGACAGGTAGTATCCATACACCCACTTTCCGCCAGAGATATATTTTAGGTGCCAACGTGACAGATGGCGAGTCCAGATTTTTTTTTATTAATTTATATAATATCTTCACTGCTCACAAGGGTCCCCGAAGAGTGGGCAGAGGTGTATGGGTAGTGGGTACTACCCAAACACCCACTTTGCGCCAGAGATAAATTTTAGGTGAGAATACCTACCTACAAATTATTTTCGATCTCAAGGAAACACTAACACGCAAAGCAAACTCAAACAAGATCACAGGTAAAACAACTCAGCCTTACCGAATTAAAAAACAACAAGGCGTATATAGACATGGGATATATATCTATATATGTATAGGGGGGGTCTACAAACACACCATTATAAAGGCGTCGAGCAATACATCTCGAAAGTACGGCGGGAGTTTATTTTCAATTTCGACAACAATACGGTGTTTTTCTCTCAAACTACCCACTTAAATATAATGCGGACGATACCGCTTCACCGATAGCGCGTTTTTATTCTCGCGTTTGAGTTACGTCCAAGTCTCAGGAGAAAGCGGTGTTATTAGATATAAATAACTAAACATAAAACATCTGATTTGAGCACATTCATAGCCATGTCAACTGATTTAAGTAACATTGAGCAGTTTGGAAATAATCACTGGGACACTGTCTAAAATATTGAACACGTGAAGAAAAACGTCAAGAGGAAACTTGAATACGTTTGAGAAGAAATTAAAAAACGTAGGTATGTATAGTCGTGGTTGAGTAACGGCGATGGACTCACTATATGTCGCCATATTGGCACCTCGATATTTTTCTGTCCCGTTAGTGACTCGGCGTGATGATATATAATTGTATATATTATTTATGTGTGATCAATCACTGCGCATAACTTCTGAAAAAACTCAGTAGTGTATTAAGGATTCATATTTGGAACAGGCCTAAATTAAAACAATTAAAGAGCAAACATATTTTTTATTTAAATCCCACGTAAAAAGCGATTCGTCGCTACCACTGATAACTTGAGCATACCGCCCACAGGTCCCTTAAGATAGTATTTTATTTAGAAATATTGTTTCGGGACAACTGAGACCACGATAGACGTTCCCCCGGATACCAGGTATTGAGTTAAGGGAACGAGAAAAAGAGCAATTTAAATTCTTTTTACCAACATAGATGGTGTACATAGGTGCGATATTTCACACGTTGTCGGTGTAAATCATAGGGGGGATGGTACCGATAATATTGTGTACTGTTTTATATAGGCGATGAAAGCCCAAAGACGAGATGTAACACTGCGAATTTTTTTTTAATTATAAAAGTAACAAAAATATATTGAGTACAAAATTGTATGCGATAATACCAGCAGTAGTTATAAACTTTGTTGCAGACATTAACACTCATCCCCGGATAGAGATGGACACAGTTCCTATAGATACAGGAGATAAAGAAAATAATTGTGTGTTAGTGTGTCTGTGTGTAAGTGTGTATGTGTGTGTGTGGGTGAGTGTGAGTGAGTAAGTGAGTGAGTGTATGGGTCTGTGCGTGAGATATAAATCACTCAAATAAAAGTTACATAGAAGAAATTGTTAAGGTAAATTGTGATTTACCTTAACAAATTTCGATCGTGATCGAATTGCTTAATCAATCTTTCTTCACTCATCCTACACACTGAGGCATGCTACGTTCATTTAGACACATAGGATACCAACGTAGCATGCCTCACTTACTTTCTTCTATATATAGTATACTAGCTGCCCGCCCCGGCTTCGCACGGGTGCAATATTGATACTAATAATAATGTAAAAGATAAAAATGGTTATGGTGGTATATCCTTTAGAGATAATTAAATACAATCGCGGACTTTTATATCGATCATTTGAAGATATACTACTCCGTAGTACATTTATTTGATCTATCTCGTAAGGTTTACCAAGCGTTTGCGACTTAAGCGCACAAAAATATGTGCCTATGATCACATTACAAATCTTTGAATATTTAGTTATTTATTAAATAAGAGAAAAAGAGGCGAATTTGGAATTGTCTTGGTTTCCGATTTTCATTAATATTGTTTGATATTTGAGCGTTTTTGCTGACCTCTACATCGTGTAAGGAATACTCCTACCAAATTTCAAGTCAATCGGCCTCATAGTTCCTGAGATTTCGTGATAAGTGAGTTCACAAATGGGATCTTCTATATATTTATAGATATAGTCTAGTTGTCCCGCCCAGCTTCGCTGAGTGAAAAAAATAAAAGCCATGGATCCAGTGGCGCCACCTATCGGATCCAATTATGAATCTAAACCATTCTCGAAACCACCTGAAGAGATACGGATAATTTTATTAAAATCGGTCCAGCCGTTTACGATTCTATAAAGGACAAACATTCATTTTTATGTTTATAGAAGATTAAATAAAAGAAAAGCCTTATAATAAAGATGCATATTATAAGTATAAAAAATAAATAGGTAACATAAAAACCAATACACATAGTTAAATTATTAGCAAAGTAAAGCGATTAAACGACAAACACAGTACGTTCACGTGTTACCTACGAACATTACAAAAGTATAAGAATATATATTGTTTGCAAAAATTACTGAACGGTATTGGATGAAATAAGGCACAGAGATAGATTATTAGCTGAATTAACACAGGATAGGATCGGTGTGTCACAGAGAATACAACAGTTGTCTTCTAGAAGTTATAGAGTGTTGTGAATATCGTTACAACAGATTTCTTGCCTTATTACCACAAGGGTAAAGTTTTGAAAAACATACATATCATCACGCCAAGTCCCTAACGGGGTAGGCTGAGAGTATAGAGCCCCAGTTCTCTCTAGACTTACATGCCTCTTGCGCCTCGTACACATTCATCAGTCTCTTTATACATGCTCGTCGGTTTCGAGTACTCTTGACGTTCCCGTCCTTGAGCGTCCGATTGATTTGATCTAGGTAATTCGAACGTGGTCTTCCTCTGCCTCTTCTTGTACACACTTTCGCTTTGTATAATGTATATCTGTTTCGTCAATCTCATCGTCTCTATATGTCCAAACCAACCTAACATGCCTTTCTTCATCTTTTCAATCACACCCCCGTTCACTCATCACTTGATTTGAGAATCTCTTCATTGCGGATTCGATCTAAGATCGTTACTCCGAACTGAAAAAAAACCACAAAAATTGCCCGACTTGTCCCGACTCTACTAAACGTAAGTGAAGAACGACTCTCTCGCAATTGTTTTTTCCAGATGACATTTGTATTTCGCGCCATAATGAATCTATGGTACGCGCTAGTTTTACTTGTTATCGTCTATGGTATCCCATAACAATATGCAATAAATACGATTCTTGGTTTCCGATTAATATTGTTTTATATTTGAGCATCATCTATGTTTATGCGTTGAAATAAATTAATTAAATTTATTAATAACTAATTTAATTTATTATAATGGTCACAAATAACACTTGGTTAAATGTATAAATAATCGATTACAAAAAAAAATAAAAAAAAAGTTTAAAAAATAAAACTTCTTTAAATAATAATGAACATTGAATCGAATTCTTATTTTAAAACGCAAGTGAAGAACGACTCTCTTGCAATTGTTTTTCCCAGATAACATTGGTACTTCGCGCCATAAAAAGCAATGGTTGAAAAACGTGTTTTTTTTATTTAACGCCTTGCGGGTGGAGTTTCATAAAATCCGTTCTTAGCTGACCTCTACATCGCGTAAGGAATACTTCTACCAAATTTCAAGTCAATCGGCCTTATAGTTCCTGAGATTTCGTGATGAGTCAGTTCAAAAATGGGATCTCCTATATATATATAGATTGGTAAAGGAGGAGAACTTTAAGGAACGAAAAACAGAGACAAATCCTGCATACGTTTGAGCAGAAATAATATCTCCGGCGGAAAATGGGTATGTGAGGTGAGTAGGTACGTACTATTGGTGGGAAACCGTGCATCCCAACACGACATACTCTGAGAAAATTTCGTATAGCATAAAGGTGGCGACACTATGAGGCTAAGCATTATGTAAATAGTATATAAAGTAATGATATACAATATAATAAATGACCATAGCGGTGATGTTTCTTATTATTGCGCACATTTGGACCTTTGCCAAGACGAATCATAGACGAGTAATAATCCAAATAATGATGACAAACATCCATTTACACTATCTCCCATGATTGTGAAATATACCGGAAATATAAGTAAAACACATTTATCTTTATATATATATATTTACATACATTTCTTGTGTGCGTGTGTGTGTCACTGAAATCCTCCTAAACGGCTGGACTGATTAAATTTTTTTATGTGTCGTCAGGTGGATTCGAGAATGATTTAGATTCCTGACAATTGAACTTTTTTTGTGAGTCTAGAGAAAACTGGCGCTCTACTATCCCTACCCTGTGACTGACTAGCGAGTGTGACGACATGTATGCGTGTATGCGTATGTATTTGCGTAATTACTATTGATTCATAAATACATACATACATATACATACATACATACATATCATCACGCCAAGTCCCTAACGGGGTAGGCAGAGAGTATAGAGCGCCAGTTCTCTCTAGACTTACATACCTCTTTCGCTTCGTCCACATTCATCGCCCCTTTCATACATGCTCGTTTGCCTTGAGTATCTTTTAATCGTTCCTCCTGGGTCCTTCAGGAGTCCGATCTATTTGATCCAGGGTAGGTTGAACGCGGGCCTTCCTCTTGCCCTCTTGCAATACACTTTTTGTTTGCTAATTGTTTCAATCAATCTTCTTCACTCATCCTTTCTATGTGTCCAAACCAACGTAACATGCCTTTCTTCATCTTTACAATCACGCCCTCATTCACGCCAGTTGATTTGCGAATCATAAATAGCTATTTAAATGTAAAACTTATAACTTTGTTTAATTAAAATGTGGAAGCGATAACTTATGAGGGGACTGATGATTATGCATGAAGCGAAAGAGATCTGTAAGTCTGTAATAATATGAAAAGAGTCAGTGTATTCCTATCTTTACACCGTATGCGGCGACTTAATGATGTAAGAAATATGAGTGCGCCAGCGAGCACAATGCCCCGTAATATTACACGGTCTCCTAATGATACACCTCCTCACCGGGGAATGAGAGCGGCGGTCTAGCCGCGACGGTAGTTTCTAAACTCCTGGGGTTTGCATTAACCTTAATAAGATACTTTAACTATATGTTATAGTTTGCATAATTGCTAGATGACATTTCTTGATATACTAAAAAAATTGGCTAGGATTTGTATTTCACACACATATCATTACGCCAAGTCCCTAGCGGCGTAGGTAAAGAGTATAGAGCGCCAGTTCTCTCTAGACATACATACCTTTTTCGCTTTGCATTCATCAGTCACTTCAAACATGTTCGTCAGTTTCGAGTACGTTCCCGCCCCCGCGTCCGATAGATTTGATCCTAGGTAGTTGGAACGTGATCTTCCTCTGCCTCTTCTTGCATACACATTAGCTTTGTATATCTGTTTCGTCAATGATTCTTCACTCATCCTTTCTATATGTCCAAGTAAACGTAACATGCCTTTTTTCAACTTTACAATCACACCCTCGTTCACGCCAGTTGTTTTGCGCATCTCTTCATTGCAGATTCGATCTAAGATCGTTACTCCGCACATTTTTCGAATAGACCACGTTTTTGGTAATCTCAGTCAGATCAGTAATCTAATTTTAAAATGTATAAAGAATTTAGATTAGATAGCCCTATTTTATTTTCTGAGGCACAGTATATGTCATCACGATGTAGATTGTTAAAATAACCGTATAATTTTTCCAATATAACAACGAACATCTTCTGAAGACAAACACCAAATGTACAAAAGGGTATAGTCCGATCCCCTAGCGTTGCATTTCACACAAGGGGTCCAAAACCAGCAAATTATTCCCTCCGGACCGCCGACATAATTACTGTAATTCGTTCACACGCTTTACTGTTCCACAGTCGGCCTGAGGCAATATGGAGGGTAAGATACACTCGGAAACTTCGTTATCGATATAATTTGTAGGAGCAGAGTGTACTGATGTGTGTAGTTATGAGAAACATTACGCATTGGTTGTGAGATCTATCGTATATTGTAAATATAATAATAATATCCTCACGCCTTCCCACAAGGGTCCCCGAAGGGGTAGGCAGAGGTGTCGTGACAGGTGGCGAGTCCATCGCCGTTACTCAAGTACGACTATACATACGCCTTTGAATTTCTTCTCAGACGTATGCAGGTTTCCTCTCGATGTTTTCCTTCACCGTAAAGCTCGTGGTGTGACTAATCACTGTACTTAAGTTCAGAAAAACTCATTGGTACAGTCGGGATTCGAACTTGCGACCTTTGCGTCGCAGGCAACTGCTCGAACCACTCAGCCACCAATAAGTTTATTTATTACTATTTTCTTCACTTATATTATTTGTATGTGTGCGATGTAATGTGAATGTACGTATGAATGCTTCATACTGCTGTAATTCCTTAATTCAATTTTAACCTAATATATACTGACGTATAAAATCACGTATTAAGAGACTGAGAATTACATTAGGCGAAAGAGGCCTGTTTGTTAAGAGCGCACTGGAGTTCTACTCTCTGCTTGCTCCGTAAGCGACTCGGCATGATACTATTTACATATAATAGAACGAAGCTTGATAATGTCACGGTAGGTACTTACTTATACGTAGGTCACATTTTTTTCTTCCGATATCGATGTCGATAAATATGAACCGAGGTGAACCTAATAATATATACGACTAAATTGTAACATAACGCTTAATATTAACCAGCTAACTTATGTAAAGGCATACCAAGTTAATACCTCCAAGTAAGTTCAAAACTTGTGCTCGAGTTCGTGAGCAAATATCTTCAAGTTTTCGATCGAGCGTCCAGCTATGCCTTTATTTGGGAAGGTTATTGCCTTGCCCGCTGTAACTTATAATATGAGAATATTTACTTTGAGGCGATACATAACTGTCATATAATTACATTCTGGTAGAAATCGAGTGATAATATGTAGTGAATTATGAATGACCCTTCTGTATGGCCATGTTGAAGGATGGATGAAATATGACTTAGACTTATAAAAGGCGAAGTTGAGACCAAAATATTCGTAGAGAAAAATTGTTCACGATTATTTAGGTTAGGTGAGTAACAAGAGTCGAGAGTACTTCGAAAAGATTCGAAACTGGCGAGCGTGTATGAATAGACTGATGAGCGTGGATGAAACGAAAGAGATCTGTAAGTCCAGAGAGAACTGGTGCTTTACTCTCTCTTTCTATGTGTACGTACATATTATGTAATTATTAGCGTGATTTTTATACAAACATTAACTTTTCAATTTAACCTCTGAATTCTCGTAACCCATTATTTTAATCCAACCCTAAAAGCTTTAATATTGTATGGCAACACCACTGCGGCCCAAATCGACGCGATGTTATCACAATCATGTTAACAGCGTTACAAAAACAAACACACTTTAATATAAACACAGACTATTTGTTACATTCTGTTATTTAACACGGGGGTGTGAGTTGTCGTTTGCATAATATATATATATATATATATATATATATATATATATATACATTCTTCAAGCCTCCCCCCAAGGGTCGCCGATTAGGTAGGCAGAAGTGCATAGGTAGTAACCATACATCCACTATCCGCGTATCCTCAATTTATGATTTTCTTCATTGATAGCTAATAGTGTGACCGATCATTGTACTTTAGTTCAGAAAATCTCATTGATACAATCGAGATTAGTCGTTCGTGTCGCAGGTAGCTCGAACTACCCGACCACAACAGATCGTTAGACTTAGTTAAAGGCAATACAAATATGAAATGGATATCAGTTTAAAGTATAGTATGTTCCAATAATGAAACAAATACGTATTTAAAATTCGAATCTTATATCACGTGTAAGATTCTCAATATCCAGTGTCCGATAACACCTAGGATCGACTTTAATGTCTAAATGGTGGTCAAAATAGCTCGTATTATGAGGATAATCGAAATAGTATTATTTTGAACAAAGTTAAACGAATGAAATAAAAGAAACGATTAAAAATATCCAGCTCGATAGTTATCAAATTATTATTATTATTTTTTTTTACCACAAGGATGGCAAACAAGCATGCGTTCCGCCTGATGGTAAGCGGTTAGGGCCGCCTATGGACGCTTGCAACGCCAGGGGTATCACTCGCGCGTTGCCGACCGACGACATTTAAGTATGGAAACAATTTATATCGTGAAATATAAACCAGTTGAGTAATATTGAATTAGCATACTTATCGCAAGCGTACGTTGTAACTACTTTACAGAACGTAATAAACACCTGAAACAAAAGAAAAATACAATTACATAATTATATCAACAGTAGTACATAAACAAAAAGCCGTGATGGCCGAGTGGTTCGAGCAGTTGCCTGCGACGTAAAGGTCACCGAGTTCAAGATCGAACTAAACCGCCAATGCGAGTTTTCTGAACTAATTACAGTGATTAGTCACACCACGAGACTTTACGGTGAAGGAAAACATCGAGGAGAAACCTGCATATGTCTGAGAAGAAATTCAAAGGCGTGTGTATAGTCGTGCTTGAGTAACGGCGATGGACTCGCCATCTGTCACGTTGGCACTTAATATACCTCTGGCGGAAAGTGGGTGTGTGGGTATTACCTATACACCTCTGCTTACCCCTTCGGGGACCCTTGTAGGTAGGCGTGAGGATATATTATTATTATATCACATAAACAAACTATCAAGTAAGAGAGTAGAGCGCCAGTTCTCTTTAGACTTACATACTTTTGCATCGTTCACATTCATCATCACATATTAATAGTATAATGATACCAACTGAAGTATGCCTTCACCCTTCACCTGCGTTGGGACAGACAGAGGTTGAATACCATTCACATCCAGCCAGTGATGCAAAAGGTCCGACGCGGCAGCCCTCAGACCAAACATCGCCGTCTTTCACAATTGCTAGTTGGATAAAGGCATTTTTATCTCAACGATCTCACCATTGGCTTTCTCATACGCGCAAACATACGCATATTCTAGCGCGTACAACAACTACAAATGGTTACAGCGAGACACTCGGCGCCTCTGTTTTGCTATCATTAAGTCAGCACGGCTCGGATTAATGAATAATTAATGATGTCGTCATGCTGATTCCGAATACAGATTTAATTTTCATTTGATTGTTTACCATCCGTTTGATGGCGCCGACAGAGGCGCGCTCACTTCAAAAGGAACATTGATATTTTATTTCCAAATTCAAATTATGGAATATTTCATTGTATATGCGAAGCAAATAGAATAAGCACGAAAATAGTAGTGAAATTTAATTTCAAATTATAATCTTGGCATCAAGATTCCTTTATATTCAAATAAAAAAAATACATTAATAAAATACGATTATTATTACAATAACGTAATAATAATCATATTACGTTATATATATTTTTATATACTCGGTACTCGGCGTGATGATAGAGGAGGGAACTAGGAGAGAACTGGCGATATTCAACTGAAAGTTCGAATCCCGACTGAGCCAATGAGTTTTTCTTAACTTTAGTACAGCGATTGATCACACCGCGAGTTTAATGGAAATATCGAGAGGAAAGCGGCATACGTATTGAGAAGTGTAAAGTTGTGCTTGAGAAACTGCGATAGACTCTCCATGTTTCGCGTCAGCACTAAGATATATCTCCTCACTCCTGTGAGACCCAAGTGTTCTGCATACCACTTCTTCTATATACCCTTGTGGGGAGGCGTGAGGATATTATTCTAATATATTTACATACATATCAACACGCCGAGTGCCTAACGAGGTAGGCAGAGAGTATAGAGCGCCAGTTCTCTCTGGACTGACATAATATATTTAATTACACCATATAAGGCGTTGTGTGAATACATGTATTGTGGAAAATACGCGAAAGACACGCCAGGTGTGCAAGGTGGTCATAGCCGCTTACATACCTACACATCATCACGCTGAGTCCCTATCGGGGTAGGCAGAGGTAATTAAATTCCAGCTCTCTCTAGTATCTCTCTATACCTAGTTCGGTTCGTCCACATTCATCAGTATTTTCGTAAATGAATTCAAAAAGTTTATTATACAACATCTGCTTATTTGAATGATGGCCAAGAATTGCATTCTTGGAAACTGTAGGTTTATATTTAGTATGTGGATTTTAATTTTAATAAGTGTTCCCTGTGCCCTTTACGTTAAATAAAAAAAATGGTTTGGATTTTTAACGCGAGCCGCATGCTTGTTTGCCCACCTTACTGAAATAAGTTGAAATAAAATAAATCAAAAATTGTAAGCGCCTTTCCCAGTCTAACTGTTTGTCTTTATCCGTGGAAACAAATAAAACGCAGACTCTCATTGTATTGAAAGTATTGGAATACAAATAAAATTCAAGTCAATAGCCAAACCGACCCTGCAAATGCACCTCCCGTAGATCCCACCGGAACAGTTAAAATGGGAAAGAAAGAGTAAAAATTGCTCACCAGCATAATTCACTATCAGAACTACGGTATATTTTATAGCCGCGTGGCGTATAAATTTAAATTTATATCTACGTAAAGCCTATTCATATATCATTGACGAGGAACTTTGCACCAAGCGGTCGAACAGAATCGATTGCTAAAATTGGCAAAATTATAGGTCCATAACATTATTTAAGGGTAACAAATAATGACCTGCTCAAAAAAGTCAAAGAATGCTAAGCTAAGGACAGTCGAGAAAAGAAGATAGGCCACATTATACAACATGCTAGCTTCTTTAGAAATATCATAGGAGAAAAAAGGTAGAGAGGAAGAGGAAGACCAAGATTAACATACATGAGTCAGATCAAAGAAAAAGTGTCTCTCATGACGTATAGGAAGGTCAAGGAGGTTGCGATGGACAGAGGTAAATGGAAGGGACTGCTTCAGAATCGCTGTCAAGAGCCCAGCTCTTAAATTTATGATGATGTCATTATTTTGGACTAGCACCCGGCCCCGGCTTCGCACAGATAGTCGACAATGTTATGCCTACAAATTAAACACCTGAATCATGATTCACTCTGTTTATTTGTAATATAATAATAATAATAATAATAATATACCCTCACGCCTTCCCACAAGGGTCCCCGAAGGGGTAGGCAGAGGTGTATAGGTAATACCCACACACCCACTTTCCGCCAGAGGTATATTAGGTGCCAACGTGACAGATTTGTAAATTTGTAAAGTATTTGTAAAGACAGCATGAAAATCAGTTTTTTAGCTATTCTTTGCAAACACAAAGATCCCAAGTTCGAATCTCGAATCGTACAAATTAGTTTTTCTAAACTAAAGTTCAGTTATAAATTGCACTAAGACTTTTGCGGTGAAGAAAAGGCATTGAGAGATATCATGAATGTGTTCCTACATATGTGAATGAACACACGCATGCATTTATTACGAAATATTTGAATATTCTTCAATTAGTCCTAAATATATTGAAATATTTAATTAATTATTTAATATTAAATTAGATCGAATCCGCAATGAAGAGATTCGCAAATCAACTGGCGTGAATGAGGGCGTGATTGTAAAGATGAAGAAAGGCATGTTACGTTGGTTTGGACACATAGAAAGGATGAGTGAAGAAAGATTGACGAAACAGATATACAAAGCAAAAGTGTGTGCAAGAAGAGGGAGAGGAAGGCCACGTTCCAACTACCTGGATCAAATAGATCGGACTCTGAAGGACGGGAACGTTAAGAGTACTCGAAACCGACGAGCATGTATGAAGAGACTGATGAATGTGGACGAAGCGAAAGAGGTATGTAAGTCTAGAGAGAACTGGCGCTCTATACTCTCTGCCTACCCCGTTAGGGACTTGGCGTGATGATATGTATGTATATTAAAATATGTAATCATGGTGAAATGTTTCCAGTCGAGCGAGCACAAATTAATAATATCAGTTTCCCGGAATTTATCCCAAACTCGAGTACCTGAATTATTAATTGCTTTCGCTCTTTTCTTTGAGTTGAAACCAGTTTTAATACCATGAGATTAATTATGCGGTACAATTACAGCCTTTAAAAGATTAAATTTTGAATTTAAAATGAGGTGAGTTACAAATTGTGAGGTGAACTCCTACCACCATGGAACCACAAAGGTCTCGCACTGCGTGAGTCCGCGAACGCTCAGGCTGTGGAATGAGCTCCCCGTTGAGGTTTTCCCTGTAGAGTACAGCATGGAGTTCTTCAAAAAGGGTGTGAAAAGATTCCAGCTGGGTCGACAGCGCGCGAGCGATACACTGGTGTTGCAAGCGTCCATAGGCAGCGGTAACCGCATACCATCAGGCGGACCGCATGCTTGTAGAGAGATTAATAGAGGTTAACATCATATCGTTTTCGAAGTAATGTATTTTTGGAATAATATTATACAGGAATAGTAAAAATATCAAAATGTTCAATATTAATAAGGAGCCATGGTGGCTGAGTGGTTTGAGCAATTGCCTGCGACGCAAAGGACGCAAGTTCGAATCCCGACTGTACCAATGAGTTTTTCTGAACTTAAGTACAGTGATTAGTCACACCACGAGCTTAACGGTGAAGGAAAACATCGAGAGGAACCTGCATACGTCTGAGAAGAAATTTAAAGGCGTATGTATAGTCGTGCTGGAGTAACGGCGATGGACTCGCCACTGTCACGTTGGCACCTAATATACCTCTGGCGGAAAGTGGGTGTGTGGGTATTACCTACACACCTCTGCCTACCCCTTCGGGGAGCTTTGTGGGAAGGCGTGAGGATTTCAATATTAACAGTAGTCTTAAAAGTTGCATTTGTTAGTTTAGATAAGCAGTGTTATTATTACTCCAATACTCATACTTGGAAAAAGTTAAGTACACAACCAATTTTTTCCAATACCTCCATCATTCGGCTTTATAATCCTAAGGTAAGTAATGCCCCAGTCGGGACCCTCCGACTTTGAACGGGAGGAGATCCTTGCTTGTACCTCTTGTATTGATTATTCCAGGAACTTTGTCCATAATTTACTCAAGAAGAATGTTCGATCCGATAATATGTATTTATACATACGCCTTGCTACAAGTGGGGATCCTTGTGGGAACGCAGGGGTAGGCGGAGGTGTATAGTACCTACAGACCTACTTTTTGTTTGAGATATATTTTAGGTGCCAACGTGATAGATGGCAAGTCCATCGCCGTTTTCCAAGCACGACTGATTTAATTTCTTCTCAAACGTATTCAGATTACCTCGCGATGTTTTCCTCCAAAGCTTTCTAAGCTCCTGATGTAACTACTCACTGTACTTACGTTCAGAAAACTCATTGGTACAGTCGGGATGTTCATGTTAAATACGTAAATAAATATGATATCCACTCCCGAAACACATGGTAAGCCTACAAATTTACGCACATAAATTACAATACACATAAAACGAAACGAGCTCGGACTCTCGCAACTTCAAAGCATAGGCATTACTTTTTATTTTAGTCGGACTTTTTATTTTTATTGCAGGTACCTCATCTTCATTCCTTACTTAAAGTCTTAGAGCAGTGAGTAGTAAAATAACTTTGACTGAAGGGCGGTGGGTAACTTGCGACATAATTTCGAGTGAGTTACCAAACTTTCACTGCGGCAACGTGGTTTTATGGACAGAGAACGCCAGCGAATCAATAGATCATAATAAATTTGTCGGGGGTCTGTGTATCCACCTGAAAAAGTATAAATAATGATTCAAGTTTTTCACGGGAGTGGAGTTTTAATGAGATCTAACGACGAAGCTCGGCATTGTTGGTCTAGTGGACATTATTCGCGACCCTCGAGCTTAAGGGATCTCCCCAGATCGTGTCCGGAATTTGTTGGCAATTCCCGAGATTTTTTGTAAAGCCTTACTGTGTTTACGATAGTGTTGCTGGAAATTGCGTGTTGTTTATCTTCACGCCATCCCACAAGGGTCCCCGAAGAAGTAGGCAGAGGTGTATAGGTAGTATCCACACGCCCACTTACCGCCAGAGATATATTTTAGGACAACTTTTTTTTTAAGACTTTCTCATGTATGCAGGTTTCCTTTCGATGTATTCCTTCACCGAAAAGCTCGTGGTGTGACTAATAATTGTACTTATGTTTAGAAAAACTCATTGTTACAGTCGGGATTCGAACTTGCGATATTTGTGTCGCAGGCAAGTACTCGTACCAGTCGCGCACCTCGGCTGCTTTAATTTACGCGGGCGCTCAAGTTGCAACCTTGACTAGGCTTGCAAAAAGCTTCGTCATCACGGCTTGTATTTAAAAAAGCCTTATCTAAATTAAATCAAACGTAACTCATTCGCTTACGATATTTCGTAAGCTACATCAATTTTCGAAGTTAATCACCATTGAGGGCGACCGCCTTATTAAATTTACTTAATGCATATTGCATGAATGTCGTGGCCTGCCCCCGCCTCGGTATAAATTACAAAATTATTGTTATGGGCGTATAAATTACCTTTGTTAAGCCATGGCTTCTATTTGATGTACATACCTGATAATATTTTAGCAATTTATTTTATATTATATTACTTTTGAACATAATTGATTGATTAGTATGTATTTTATCGAAACTTAGGTTTTTACGTTTTGTACCTGATAATATTTTAGCAATTTATTTTAATATACTTTTAAACATAATTTATTGATTAGTATGTATTTTATCAAAACTTAGGTTCTTTTACGTTTTACGTTAAATACCCAAGAGATATTTAAACTCACTATAATAATACTACAACTATAGGAAAACACAGAAATAAGTATCATACATCAAAATCAAGTAAATATTTAGTAACTGTAAAAGGGAAACAAAATAATAACTTTCGAAAGTGTTGAAAGATCGCAAGTTCGTATCCCGACTGTACCAATGAGTTTTTTTGAACTTAAATACAGTGATTAGTCACACCACGAGCTTTACGGTGAAGGTAAAAATAGAGAGGAAACCTGCATACGTCTGAGAAGCAATTACAAAGGCGTATGTATAGTCGTGTCAGTCACGTTGGCACCTAAAATATATCTCTGGCGGAAAGTGGGTGTGTTGGCACTACCTAACACCTCTGCCTACCCCTTCGGGGACCCTTGCGGGAAGGCGTGAGGAATATATGTGTGAGGAATGTTTTGTTAAAGTTTTGTATTTACTGTATATACCTACATACATAGGTAAGGTTGTATTGACGTAATCACTATGACGTCACAATTGTTAATTTACAAAGCTAAACACGAAGTTTTGGTGTAATGACCAGCAATAAATGCGAAACTTCCAAAGATGTATAATAAACAATATTCGGAATTAATTCCGTGTACGAAATAAATATACGAATCTAGAGTGCGGGCGACAACCGAAACTGAACCATAATAAAATCGTGCTAAAGTGCAATATCGCCGGTGACACGTCACAGCCCATATTTCTTATTAGCCTTAATATCTACGGAACAGAAGCTTAATATTTTTTCCACCAACAAATAAGTATCGTGCAACAATATTAAATAACTTGCTTGGCAACAATTACTCGTTATTGTCACGAAGCAGGCGTGTTCTTTTGTGACAAGTGAAAGCGTCTTTCAGGCCGTTTTAGCGGTATTTTGTTGGATACAAAAGAAATGCTTAAAGAAAAATGTGGGTATAGTTATACCACTACCCACCTTATCGGGATATGTGTACATGTATGTATAAGTGACAACGTGATAGACGGCCGCCGACGAGTCATACGCCTTTCTTCGGGTAAAATTATTAATTTTTTTTTTAAATATGCAGGTTTAAAGATATATTTACTGGCCCTATAGCATGTCGTAACCAATAACTGTGTTAGTAAGTTCAGAAAGCTACATTGATATAGACAACATGGGTATAAACTTGAGATCTTAATTTTTGTGACTACTAAAGGTGACTTAAAAAAACCACCAAAATCTGCCACTACCGACGGCTCTCATGTAATAAAGAATCTTATGAATGCATTTGGCAAAATGATATTATTTATGTGAGGGAAAAAAAATACTACCTACTTATTTTTCACTCCAGGTATACGGAGTTATATTTCAGGTGCCAGCGTCCATCGCCTTTTCCTAACGTTGTTTATAATAAGTTTCATATCAGTCCAAAAAGGGAAAGACATTCGCATCCCATCCAATTTCCAAAGTTAGTAGCAATGGCACTTGGGCGAGGCAATAAATAATTCCAAATGCAGACCAAATTAAGACAGACACCTTCGCAACATAAACAAAGCGGACACGTCACAAAACTCGACACCTGGTTCTGTTCTCCCTAAAAAAAGCATGAAATGCGAGCAAAAAAAATAAAAAACGACGACATTAGCCAAACAAAAGGGAGCCGAGAGGGTCATAACTCGAGGCGTATTTTCCTTTGTCACTGTGACGTTGCCAAATCCGGCACTGACATTATATTATTCACTTCGGTTGTGGACGGACTGCTATTGTCCCCGGACTTTGATGAAAACGTTCCCCTGCGATTTTTTCTTGACGTTATAAACATGTGAATATTAAATCTCAAACTTATTTTTATTTAATATGATTCCACATAGGCATGTACAGCAAAAATATTTTCCTTGAAATTATTATATGAGCTAAAAAGATGAATATTCGCTATTTTATTACACCGACAACAATGAACAATAATATAAATATGAACTCTCCTCAGATCAGACATCAAGTTGGCGTGTAACTTGTCATATTTAAAAAAAAATTAATCAAACAGGCACGAGCATACTGACGCACAATCGCTCCAGTTGTAGCCGCCCGTCTGTAGGGAACGCTACAGGTGCGGCCGGGAAATTGCTTGCGGGCAGTACGCATGTTTTGCATACGTATTGGATTAATCGGCAATCTGCCGAGACGTAATAAATATACAAAGAGCTGGACAGCGTAATCGGACACCAATATTAACATACGCAACAACGAACGTGCCGTATCACTAACATATTGGTGTTTATTTGGGTTTCATGTGATATATTCGTCCAAGTTTAGGGAATAAATATTCTACGTTTAAAGGATTACGAAGGTCAGATGGTATCATGTTAAGAACCTGGTACCAGCTCACCGAATTATATAGACATGCATTCTAAGCAAATTGGAATAAGGTTGTTTAATGAGTAGCTGTCCGCAACGTGGTATTGGTGCCAACTTTATTGTAAGGCAGCGAATCCTGGGTATGTTAGAATAATCTAAGTATGGAAAAAGAGTGGAGATCTCTTTGAAAAATGTGCGGCGTAACGATTTCAGATCGAATCCGCAATTAAGTGATTCGCAAAACAACTGGCTTGAACGACGGTGTGAAGAATGTATGAAGAAAATAATGATACGTTGGATTGTACATATAGGAACGACAAGTGAAGAATTTGACGAAGAAATAACATTGACGAAACAGATAAACAAAGAGAAAGAAGCGTGTGCTATACAAGAGGCTGATAAAGACCACGTTCCAACTAACTAAATCAAATCGATCGGACACTCAAGGTCGGAACGTCAAAAGTACCTGAAACCGGCGAGCATGTGTGGAGAGACTGATCAATGTGGAGGAAGCGAAAGAGGTATGTAAGTCAAGAGAGAACTGGCGCTCTACTCTCTCTCCCTACTCCGTTAGGAACTTGACATGATGATATGTTTGTATTTATATATATATATATATGCATTATTTTGTATAAAAAAGCACTGGATACAACGTACAAGTATTATAAATGTGCATGTCTGTGTGTATGTTAAAAAAATTATATTGTATAATAGTTACTGTATATTACTTCTGCCAAATGACATAATAAATACCGAACCCTTATTTAAGTTGGGCATACACTGAAATAATTCCAAATAAATATAATATATTCTTATGGACAATTGAAAGTCATCTTGGCGGTTTTCTATTTGCGAAACACAAGCGGGGATTGCCACATAAATATTTTCTATAGCTCTCATTCAGAATACAAATGCGTGATTTTGTTTTAAAATGAGTCTGACATGCTTAGGCCTGAGAATAAACTTTCTATTTGTTCTTTGTAAACGTTAAAAATACGGGTCTAATGAACATTCACTCACCACATGATAATCTATATAAATAAAACAAAGTCAGGTTATTTACACAATTTATAACCTAAAAATGGGTGGGCCGATTTTGATGATCTCTGTTTGTTCGATTCGTCTAATCTGACAATAACTTAAATAAACAAAAATATTAAAGGATAGGAATGATTAACGTAAAAAACACAAATTTAATTTTGCGGTACGAAGATTGCCGGGTCAGCCAGTAATTAATAAAACACTATCAGTAATATTTATACATATTCATGTTTATGTTATATCGATAATAACTGTTAATATATATATATATATATATCCTCACGCCTTCCCACAAGGGTCCCCGAAGGGCCTACCCCTTCCAGCCCCTACCAGAGGTGTATAGGTAATACCCACACACCCACTCTCCGCCTGAGGTATATTAGGTGCCAACGTGACAGATGGCGAGTCCATCGCCGTTACTCCAGCACGACTATACATACGCCTTTGAATGTCTTCTCAGACGTATGCAGGTTTCCTCTCGATGTTTTCCTTCACCGTAAAGCTCGTGGTGTGACTAATCACTGTACTTAAGTTCAGAAAAAACTCATCGTCGACACACGTTCGAGCGTCGCAGGCAACTGCTCGAACCACTCGGCCACCACGGCTTTCGAAT
>JACCPG010009294.1:0-16250 GCA_016069955.1 Drepana arcuata | reverse complement strand
CATTCGCAAAATTATATTTACGTACCGAGCACGTAGTGAGCACAAGAAATGATACGAATACAAAATAACGTTGCCACAATTGAAAAAGGGTTTAAAATACCCTTAATTAATATGTAAAGGGCATTTACAGGAAAAAGGTTTCATATGTAAATACCGAGTGGAAATCTTTTGTGGTTTATTAATGAAAACGTGTATGTTCGTCTTAATTATAATTTATAATCCTGTGGGAATTGCGATTCAAAAAGATTGTAAATAATTATATGTTCAAAAGGTTTTATATAAAGAAAGAGGCTGATAAAAACGTAAGTACAACCTGTTTGTATTAATTTTCGCTACAACAATATTCTATCACAACTTCTAACAAGTGTAATTGTCTTACTGACTTTACTTATTACACATATCTACTACTCCATTATTCTAGAGGTTGTACCGAAAATTCTGTTAGTAGAAGAATATGAAGCCGTGGTAGCCGTGTGGTTTGAGTGGCCTGCAATACAAAGATTACAAGGTCGAAACCCGAGCGACACGTCACACCTCGGGCTTTGCGGTAAAGGAAAACATCGTGAGAAAGCCTGCCTGCATGCGAAGAAAATTAAAAAAATACATATGTGTAGGCTCGCCATCTGTCACGCTGGCATCTATAATATATCTCCAGTGTGCATATACAATTGGTAGCGTTGAAACGGAGCCCAAAATTAATACTCATCCAAATACTAGAAATGGCAGTGACATGGTAAAAGTTCATCTTACTTCATTTGCATATTATATAACTGGCAACAGTAGCTATCTTCATAATATAACTACAGTAGTAAGAGTCGACTTAATAGAATAAAGGATGACTTTATATAGTGAACATAAATGGAATCTGACGAATGTAGATGGGGCGAAAAACGTCTGTAGGTCTAGAGAACTGGTGCTTTACTCTCTCTGCATACCGCGTGAGAGATTCGGTGTGATAATATGTGTGTTATTTTTCTAATTGTTATAAACATTAGGAGAGTTAAGACACTGTAGAAGTTTCTTGACGTTTCTATATCTCTCATCTGATTGCCAACTTAATAACTAGCAGTGTTTAATCACTCTTAAAAAACGAATATCAAAGTAATCCAGGTGTCCATTGGCCCCAAACCCATCACACATAGCATGTTTATTCAAAATTCAAAATTTTATTATGTTCTTGTGGTGACTATGCGGGGTCAGTGGGACGGGTGCAGGTTCTCTAAAATTTTCCGTACTTATGTTCTTTAAAATCATTGGCATAATCGGGGTTCTAACTTGCAATCCTCGCAGGCGACTATTCTAACCACTAAGTCACTATGACTAAATATATACAAATATATTTATATATCGCAATGACAGATCGATCACTTTCAAGGTGCTTTTTATTCTATTTACAAATTGCCTATGTAATACCAATAAGGGTATCACATGTGTCACTTAAAAGCAAATTGAACTTTATGACAATGTAATAAAATTAAAACTGTCTTGTCGGCCTTGTTAAGTAAAAAGCCTCAGAAATTACCAGGGCTGGTATTGGTCTAAAAATGCAGGTCAATTATAGAATTTGTACATGTGTTTAATCCTCTTAGTATACAATATGCGATATGTTTTTATAACCCATAAGTACGTCCCGTTGAAGTATTGAATTAATAATCAATAGCGATGGACGATAATGGCTGGCACTCGGGGAACTTGCTCAAATTGTCGAAGTAATAGAAAAAGTAATTAAGGTCCATTATCAATCTAAGTCCGTCAGTCAAATTCTTTCCAAGAAAGTTATCATGAGTAGAGAAAATACTTTGAAAAAAAAAGATAATGTCTTAATTTACGAACTTTATAAAACATTGGGAAAGGAATGAGGAACTTGGTCAAATATAATAAGTATCTTGGTTCCTCTAAGGCTAACGACTTAATTTTCCAGACAACGAACTTATACAGGTTGTAACTGTTTTTGGAGAGGAGTTCCTTTAAGGAACTCCTCTCCAAAAACGTCAAAGAAGTCTTTAAGACTTATAAAAATTATATTTAATTATCTGTACATCCAAACATAGATATACTATATTCGTAATTTGTATGCCGTGGTGGCCGAGTGGTTCGAGACACAAAGACGGCAAATTCGAATCTCCACTATATCAATGAGTTTTTCTGAATCTAGGTAAAGGAAGAAAAACATCGAGAGGTAACCTGCATAAACGCATGTAAAGTCGTGCTTGAGTAACGGCGATGGACTCGCCATTTGGCATGTTAGTACCTAAAATATTTCCCCCGGGGAAAATGGGTGTGTGGGTACTATCTAAGTACTTCTGTCTACCCCTTCGGTGAACCTTGTGGTAAGGCGTGAATATATATTACTAACAATTTGCTCATAAATACTTATTTATTTATTTATTTAATATCCATATTAGAACGGCCAGAAGCCACTTATACTTATAGGTACTCGTAAACACATTCATTCTGTCTTCTCACAGAACTCCAAACATACCGACAAGATATTCTTCCATTCATCCGCAAACAAATCACATTCAGGGTAATTATCCAGTAAGGCGTTGAATGCGGCGAGAGTGCGCGGGATAATAACATTAATACTATAGTCACTAACTAACCGAATGTTACTTTAGTCCTAGAAGCAATTTCAAATGCTAACTTCTTAGCATGAGTAAAATATTATTTGAAACGAATTACCTACGAGATACATTAAGAAAAATTATAAGCCACATTTGAAAGGTTGGTAAGTAGTTGAAAGTTCTATGTATTCAATGAAAAGTAATACATACATACACATCACCCTGTGTTCCTCACTGGGTAGGAGCCTGGGGTAGAGCGCCAGTACTCTCTAGACTGAGAGATAATTTTCACTTCATTCACATTTGTGTGGAATTGACCCAAGGTATTTATTATTATTTACCAGCCCCTTCATTATAGTCGACGACCGTCTGGTCTAGTGGTTAAAGCTCCTGACTGCGAAACTCGAGGTCGCGGGTTCGAATCCCGCTGAGGGCAGATATTTGTATATGTACCTTAGTCTTGGATGTCCTATGTATTTATGTATATATCTATCTATATTAGTAAATATATCGTTGTCTAGTTACATAACACAAGCTTTGCTTAATTTGGGACTAGGTCAATTTGTGTGGAATTGTCCCAGGGTATTAATTCAACACTATTTCATTTTATTTACTTATTTAGGTACAGAAACCACAGCTATAATTTACAAATGAATGTGCGATAAGTGCTGCAGAAGCTGTATCGCAGACATTAACGCTCATCCCCAGAATGAGATGTTACAGAGTTCCTAGTTGACGCAATTAAAGTTAAAATTAGATTAATAAGGATCGGTATTAAAGAGGAAACCTGCATACGTGCTTAAGTAACGGCGATGGACTCGCCATCTGTCACGTTGGCATCTAATATACCTCCAGCGGAAAGTGGGTGTATGGGTATTACCTTTACACCTCTGCCTACCCCTTCGGGGACCCTTGTGGGAAGGCGTGAGGATATATTATTATTATATTATTATTGAATTAGGGCATGTGTGCGTGTTTTTGTATGTGTGCGTGTGTGTATGCGTGAGAGTGTGTTTGAGGTGAGGGCATTGTTGAGCATGTATGAAGAGACTGATGAATTTGGACGAAGCGAAAGAGGTATGTAAGTCTAGAGAGGACTGGCGCTCTATACTCTCTGCCTACCCCGTTAAGGGACTGCGTGGTGATATGATGATGATAGTGCTTAACTATGTTACATACCTACATTATAAAATGTTCGGTTCCTATGACTTTCCCCTTGGGGATCCTTATCCGAATGCATTAAAATAATGCACTGATTCATATATATAAGAAAATACGTGAATGTAGAGAAAGCTTACGTTTCAACTTTCTGAAACGAATTGATCGATCAGTCGAGGTTCCAATGTTTAAGTGCTCGAAAACAGCAGGCATTTATGAAGAGACTCATTCATGTGAATGAAGCAAGAGACATTCTATTATCTCTGCCTACCCCTTGAGTAACTTTGCGTTAAGATATTATGATGTGTTGTCAACTATGGTATCAAGATCCGAAGATTTCTTTCACACTCAAATCCATATCATTCTTAAAAAGTCCAAATTCAATCATATTACATATTTCTACAAAATAATTTTTTGGACGTAACCTAAATATTGAAAAGTCCACTTACCAATAAATTGCAGTGTCATGCAAGTGACAATGAAGCGTAATAGTGTCATTTTGATCGCTAATCTTGTTTCTTCCGGGACAACCACTTTAATACTTTTAACACATCGTACATTTTATTATCAACCTTTTGACTTAAGGCTACAACTAAATTGAACGCTATCTTTTCGACAACAAATCATGTTTTTGCATCACTGAAACGCTGAACTGAATCTTCAATTTCACTCATATCAATTACATTACTATTCACTTCGACTTCTTCAGTAGGACATAATCGAGTATTGGTTTTATTCACGATTGGTTCCAATCGAGAACTTTTGATTGTATTTGATCCATGAATCGATATCGGAATGGATAATTTGGTTACAGTCCAAACATCCGTCGCAGCTTCAAGCACCGCTTCAAGTTTCCTGAAACAAAGCGAAGTAATTTGATCAAGTTGTGTTATTCGAGTACAATTCTCATTTGAACAATGTTCGGACAAATTACTGAGGTATCTAAGATTGGATCTCCGATTATTTTTTTAACAAAAGTAATTATAAAAGTATTATTAGGGTACCCGAACGGGTATACCGAAGTCTATAAAGTAAAATCCTATGAATATAATTATATATAGTGTACAATACAAAGCTATATTTAAACTGAGTGGGAATCCTCTTGTTTGTTATTGTGCCAGTTTGGTATTGTGTACTGAATGCCAGACGGGTTTACTTATTAAAAACTCAACTTATTGAGGCCTCTGAGTCAATACTGTTAACGGAATACAATAGCCTGACGACGATTCATTGATTGAGGATTGATGACGTATGCATCTGTCGGTTTTGTAGAAGAAAAGCCAGTATAATCGGAGAGGTAATTAAAAAACCATACGATATGAGAACTCATGCCTGAAAGACGGTGACAGACTCGCCATCCGTATTTTTAATTTGTTAGCATCTTATTGAGTAAATCTGAGGATACATGTATATATTTATGTACTACGCAGGAACTGTAAATAATATATTAGAAAATTTCCATAAAAAAAGTATCTTTCTTTATTTAGAATGAGAAAGACCACCGATAATTTGGTTTGTAAATATGGTCCTTCGAGCTAAATATTTATTGAACGACAATTATAACAATAAAATTGTGGAACACAGTATTACAAAGTTGGGTAAAATTTCTTTGTTAAAGACAAAACCCGAACTAAATACTCGTGCTAAAATTCCGGTTGTGAAATTTTAACTATGTTATTATTCAAGTATCTAATTAATTATGTTTCGTTACAACAAACCGTCCTATTTGTAAGATAATTAGACCATAGTACATTTCCCAAAATACTTGGAGTCCCTAAGGGAAGTGCCTGCTGTACAAAGTCGTTTTGTGAATATTTAAGGCTCTACATAATTTTCAAGTAAGATTTAGAAACTTTTGATGCAATTTAAATATTTACTCAGTTTTGCAAACAAGTGCATATCATTAATAAGTTTAGCCGTTTAATTTTTGTTATAAAGTCTGTTATTTTTTACCAGGCCACAGTAAAAAATTGTACACATTAATACGTATGCTCGAGGACGAGAACGTCAAGAGTACTCGAAACCGATGAGCATGTATGAAGAGACTGATGAATGTGGACGAAGCGAAAGAGGTATGTAAGTCTAGAGAGAACTGGCGCTCTATAGTCTCTGCCTATCCCGTTAGGGACTCGACGTGATATGTATGTATTAATTGTCTACTTTATAAATGTAATGTATTGTAATGAAATTTCCCGAGATAGCTTGGATTTTTTTCAAAATGGGTGTGAAAAGATGTTTCTAAAGGTGGCGATGCACGAATGATACATTTCATGCAGTCTGTTTCGACAAGCCGTGGTAGCCGCTTACGTATAGGCGTATGTATAGGCGTGCTGAAGTAACGGCGATGGACTCGCCATCTGTCACGTTGGCACCTAATATACCTCTGGCGGAAAGTGGGTGTGTGGGTATTACCTATACACTTCTGCCTACCCTTTCGGGGACCCTTGTGGGAAGGCGTGAGGATATATATTATATATATATTGAGAAAGAAGAAAGAAATAATAATCTCATGTGCAAGAACCTACGTAGACAATAAAATATTACAAAATAAATACGTAGAATTGTCCCCATGATTAATAATGAATGTAAAACCAAAACAGCGGAAGAGCGCCATTGATAAACCAATGGATTCAATTTCAGTGGGTAAACAGTTTTAAAAGCAAGTTTCGGATAACGAGTATCGAATGGTAATGGTATGAATTGAAGCTAATGTTCATGGAAAATGTACGTGTGACGCAGACGAGCGATTTCAGGAGCTTCATTTTGTCTACGACTTTTTATCACAAAATACTTTTGTATTAAAATTAATCAATCGTTTTAATATTAATGGCCAGGTCGGGAGGCAGAGATTATGGAGACATACGGATACATTTTCATTGTATGTATTCAGAAATAAAAAATAAAATACAGTTTCAGAGTCACGGGGGTGGCAGAGTTGAGCACCAGTTCTCTCTCTCGACTTACATATCTATTTCACTTCGTCCACATTCATCTGTTACTGACGTTCAGTTCCGTGATCATTTAGAGGACAAGCCTAAGCTGGCGTTTAGGAACCACGGTGTGCATGTGCATCGCAACAAAGGCTGCAACTTTATAAATCGCAAGTTCGACCACATATGGAATGCTCCTGCCACCTGTGGGCTGGAGCCCCTGGATACCGGCTATGGCCTTTTGACGCGGTTCAGAAACGCGCCGCTAGAATTGTCGATGATCCCATGCTCACAAGCGGCTTGGAATCACTAAGTCTGAGGAGAGACTTTGCCTCCCTGTATATGTTCTACCGCTTGTACAACGGAGAGTGGTCTGCAGATTTGTTCGACATGATGCCCACCTTCTACCACCGCACCTCTCGCCATCGACGGGGAATTCAACCCCATACCTTGAAACCACAAAGGTCTCGCACTGTGCGCTTCCAAGCAGTTTTCTTCCGCGAACGCTCAGGCTGTGGAATGAGCTCCCCGTTAGTTTTAAAAGAAGGGTGTGAAAAGATTCCTGCAGGGTCGGCAACGCGCGAGTTATACCCCTGGTGTTGCAAGCGTCCATCAGGCGGACCGCATGCTTGTTTGCCCATGCGGTATAAAAAAAAAAGATTGTCAGTTTTTTTTACTGTTTACGTTTTCATCCTTGAATATCTGACCGTTTCGATCTAGGTAGTAAGTGTAGTACGTGGTTTTCCTCTGCCTCTTATTCCACACACTTTCGCATTGTACATATGTTTATTTTAACAATTATATGTTGTTTGTAGATACAAATACAATGTTCCACTACCAAACGGTTAAATAATTATACATTAAAAGCAAAGCCAAAGTCACCAGTGTGCACCAGTAATCGCAACATAATTTCATATCACGTCCGTACACTCCACGCTCGGAAATTCGCTTTTGATGTCGTTTTCATACACGCTTTACAACCCTGTAAAAGTTACGTAACTATACTTAGTTGAACTATGTTTAAGGTGCATTTCTATAAACGTTTCAGGATACTTTTAAAGTTTAGTGCAAACAAAACTCCTTAAGAAAGGTAACTTTACTAGAACGTATAAGCATCAGAAAGAAAATTTGTCGAAAGACGCCTGGAAGTGAAGAAACTTTACTCTATCTGCATACCCCGTAAGGAACTTGGCGTGGAGTAGATCATCAGTTCTCTCTAGACTTACAGACTCTTCTGCTTCATCCATTCAGGAAGGCTATTCATCATGCTACTACCCCAGGGAGCGGAACTGTTACCCATACTAATATTATAAAGAGGAAAGATTTGTGTTTTTGTGTGTGTGAATGTATGTATATGTATGTATGTAATGAATGAACTTAAAAAATAGTGCGACGATTTCAAAAATTCTTTAACCATTGCGCACCCGTACGAAGCCGGGGCAGACCGCTAGTCATGTTTATGTATGATGAAATTTAACACGTAAGTAAATAGCATGGCACATCTTAAATAATCGCTTACAATGTTACTAGGTACGCGGTGAAAAGGTATAAAGATGCAGAGCTCCTCAACTCATGTCGAGTTTATTGTGAAAAATTGTGTTTGTAGCAAAATTTCTTGTCGTTGCGAGGTCTTGGCATAACTTCTTTTTCACCGTTATAAACATAAGATATGTTTAATTTAAATGAGAAATTTCTTAATTTTCTCGCACATTTGAATACTTGGCAAATTTTTGCTACTTTTATTATTATTCTTGAGCAGTGATGTCCTTGGTTTGAGCATCTGGGACGCAAAGATTGCACGTTCAGACTCCGACTGTACCAATCAGTTTTATATGTACTTAAGTACCTAGATCACATCACGAGCTTCACGAAGAAGGATAACGGAAGGATATAGTCGTGACTGAGGAATCTGACTGGCACATTGATAACTATATAATATAATATATCCTCACGCCTTCCCACAAGGGTCCCCGAAGGGGTAGGCAGAGGTGTATAGGTAATACTCACACACCCGCTTTCCGCCAGAGGTATATTAGGTGCCAACGTGACAGATGGCGAGTCCATCGCCGTTACTCCAGCACGACTATACATACGCCTTTGAATTTCTTCTCAGACGTATGCATTGATAACTAGATATACGAGTAACTTCGGCGAAAACAGTGCGTTGTTAAATCTGATAGGGAGCTATCATTTTGGGACCCTTGTCGAAATGACTGAAGATATACAATCATATTCCTGATAATATCACGGTTTTTCATCCCTCGCGATCAACTAGTGCCATTTTTGGCGCCGTATACAACAACTGCCTCTGTTTGCTACAGCATAGGAACGAATCATAATGAAGAAAGACAGAGCTTTTAGTACGAGAAAACAAAACACTGTTTTACAATATCATAGTTGGGTAAAACTGACACGTAAGGAACTATAACCTTAAAAAAGCTTAAAAATATGTACACACTTTGATTATTATCAGTTGTAACTTCGTAGAAATCCGTATTTTTTGGATTTTGGAGCCAGAACCCACGATATCGTCTACCTAAACATTCGAACGGGAAACCCGTTATGCCATAGCTCTCTTGCCTTGCCTACCTATTCTAAATATCGAATATCTTCACGCCTTCCCAAAGGGGTCTCCAATGGGGTATGCAGAGGTGGGTAGTATCAAAACACCCACTTTGGCGCATCCGCAAATTTTGAATTCGTCGCCATTTTTCAAAGAATGCTATACGCTTGCAACACCAGGGGTATCGCTCAAGTGCTTTCGAACCCCCAAGAATCTTTTCACACCCTTCTGTATAAAAAAGTCAACAATTTTTTCCAGCTACTACTCTCCAATCTGACTTACTTTCCCAGTTTCGTTCACACTTATATAAGTATGAATGGTATTAAGACCCAAGCAACCTTTCACGAAGTGGATTTCACCTCATTTCCTTTTCGAATGAATACACGCCGAGTACTGAGACTATATAAGTGCTCAGTACATCTCTGCAAAGTTTATATTCTAGATTAAAACGAGTTGTGGAATACTATTTAACAAGTAAAATGAAATAAAACCCTCATTTGGCGCTATGAAATGAAACAAGTCTATAAGGCTAGAGGGACCGGCGCTCTAATCTCTCTGCCATCCCTGTGAAGGCTCGGCATTATGATGTATATACCTATGTAAGTAGATAGTACACAGAGTTAATTGAATTTTAACTGGAATGTTACTCAGACCAGCGAGTGATAAACATAAAAACATATATATACTCGTATATGTATATCTTCACATCTGCCCACAAGGGCTTACAGTGGTGTGAAGGTAGTAACCATAGACCCATTTTCCGCTGGAGATATATTTTAGGTGATAATGTGACAGATGGTGAGCCAATCGCCGTTACTTAAACACGACTGTGATTTTAAAATCATCATAAATGCATCTTTGAATTTCTTCTTAAACGCATGCAAGCTTCCTCCCGATGTTTTTCTTCATCGTAAAATCGTGGTGTGACTAGTCACTGTACCAAAGTTCATAAAAAGTCAGGCGTCCCCGAAGGGGTAGGCAAAGGTGTATAGGTAATACCCACACACCCACTTTCCGCCAGAGGTATATTAGGTGCCAACGTGACAGATGGCGAGTCCATCGCAGTTACTCAAGCACGACTATACATACGCCTTTGAATTTCTTCTCAGACGTATACAGGTTTCCTCTCGATGTTTTCCTTCACCGTAAAGCTCGTGGTATGACTAATCACTGTACTTAAGTTCAGTAAAACTCATTGGTACAGTCGGTATTCGAGCCTGCGACCTTTGCGTCGCAGGCAACTGCTCGATCCACTCGGCCACCACGGCCCACTTCCGGCATCCCTTTCCCATCGGTTTATTTCTTATCTGAGGTAGAAAGATCAAACCCCATCTAAAAGACCGGTTTGCTGAACATTTGCTGAAGATTTCTCTAAATCATTTTTTCGAATATTATAAATATCTAATTAAACAATATGCCAGCGGACGAAAAGAAAATTTCAATATCAAAAGCTTTATTAATATAATATTTTTCCTTTTATGAAGTTATTAGACCTACTTAATTTTATAATATTACCCAATTACAACGGAAGTATTTTCAGGAAACACGTATTTCCTAGAATTTTTTATGATGTTAATCTGATTACCCTAAATATGGAAAGAATACTTTTTAATCTGAAAGTTCCGGCTATTTTTTATCGGACATGAAAAGATGATTAATTAATGGAAATATTTGTTGTCGACATCTTTACTGGTAAATAATAATAATAGAGTAAAATTTATTCAACAAAAATGAGCATTTCTGAACTTAAGTACAATAATTGCTAAATCAACAAACTACCTTCTTTGCGGTGAAGAAAATATCGCGAGGTAACCTGTATACTTTCGAGAAAAAGTCATAAGATGTATGTATATTCGCGCTTGAGAAATAGTGACCGACTCACTACCTGTCACGTTGGCACCTAAATTCTTCTCTGGCGAAAAGAAGGTGGTGTTATACGACTACCTTCTTCTTCTTTGGGAGCTTTTGTAAGAAGGCGTACAGATAATATTTCCAATATTGGAGATAAATGATTATGATGCTTAATTAAACACCTGTATGATAAACAATTGTTAAAGCCTGTACATTCTAGTGATATAAATATAAAATCACCAAACGAGACACGTCGGTACGTAAAACGTATCAAAACTAATTACACCGAACTGCAACGACGTATTTTTTGTCGATCGTAAAAGTTAAGTATTAAACTTTGGTCTACAAAGTTGCTGCTTGAATTTTTACCCTACGTAGGAATGTGGCTGGGATAAAAAATTTAGATAAAGCCAGTGTATGCATCGTTCATAATTTAAGATGGCGCCATTTCAAAATGGCGGTCGGACGTGTTGGCGAATAGTAGTTTCAGTTCTGCCACACACGTATCATTTGTTTGCTTACGAATAGGCGACGGTATAGCGAAGCTCCAGTTTGCAATGTAACGAAGTGATTTTGCATACATGCTTACCTCATATCGTGCTGCTAGTGAGGAATGCTTATAATTCTTTTAATAGATAGTTTGGAAAGGACAGTTTTTCTGATGGCGAGCAGCTAGCGTTGAGATTACAAATACAAGAAGTGACAAGAGCATTGTCAACTCTGTTTTGAATAGTGTTACTGTGCATGGGTCCCGCTTCTTCCAGTATGGATATTACAAAAGTTCTGCAAACTCAGCGTAAGAACACAATACTACATATTAGCAATGCTATTTGGATGATTTCTTCTGTAAAGGAAAGAGTGTCTGCTCCGGTTTAAAGCAGATTACGCACTCTCTGTACTCTCTGTAGCGTTGTACTATTCAGAACGATAACACAAGCAGTCAAAAGTCCCACCCAGATTTTGCCATTACCTGAATATCGCTTTCGAATCACCAGCCTATCACATGAATAAAACAGAAATCAAACGCGACCACATCGCGTGCCAACGATGGCAACAAATGGTCGTGAATCGCGCGCAAATCGCCTCTTTTGTTACCTAATACCAAGCTTATGTCCGTAACGCAGCTGCGTCCAATTTATTGCTTAACCTTTCCTTCGCGGATAGAATTGAAGACAATAAATTATACTTCAAACCCAAATAAGGGACGTAAGTTACGATCCGCGCAAACCCGTCTAATGATCGATCAGAATAGATATTCTCAGATTACATAACTGCTGGAAAACAAAAGTTATTTTTCCACCCCGTTGGTTTTTGAGGCCCGGTGTGAAGGATTTGTATTGCCGTATTATCGTTGCAAACAAAAATTACTGGAAAAGGTCTTAATACATCTCTGGTTATATATACAAAAGTCCTAACGGCTCTTCAACAATTGTTACAGTGTATGACTTTACTTTATATAACTGTTCGCGGTGCCATCTTGCCGAACAGTGGCGCACGCTCTTTCTCCAATCCCGAGGTCACTAACGGCACTCAATGCCATCCTGGACTCAAGTGCAACTCCTGAATGTGATGTACTGGCAGGTGAATGGAAGGTGATTCCGAATGAGTTTCTAGCACACACATAAAGAAGGTCATCTTCTTCCCGGTGATTAATTTATAATGAACCTTATTTGTTACTCATGTATAGTTTTTAGTTTTGTTACAATATTTGTCATTTGCCAAATTATATAGCCAACTTAGCGTAAATGATCACGTTGTCGCTTAAATTTACGAAAATAAAAAATACTTGATTAATATTTTACAGAATGATTACATACTCCTCAATTTTGAGTACTTTTGATGTAAAATGTATTGGTAAAATCACAACAAAAATATACATGTTTCTACAGTAGACAAAGATAAGTTTCTGCATATAATTATGACTTTAAGAATCGAAGCCATGGTAGGTCGGATAATAAACATATTGGAATTGCAATGAGTTCTGGAAACCGACGCGCCATGAGACTGATGAATGCAAATAGGTCGAGAGAAAAACATATTAGTCTGGAGAGGGTAACGCTCAACTCTCCCCGTAAGGAACTGGGATTCATAATGTATGTACAAATGAACATACTAGAAAGTAAATGCAGAACTATACTAAATTAATTTAAATTAAATTTTTTTCAACATCTTTTTAAAAAGGTCTCGCGCCGTCCTGTCGAGACCTCTCGTGACAGGCGGGAACATATCTCGCTCAGAGAATCAGCATTGCTATCCAACATAGCAATGCTGCTAGTCTTCTTGGCAGGTTGCCTCGGGATACCGATTTGGGACAAATATTTTATCTGTAAGTAGTTAGTTTCAACTGTTCTTTGTAAATATTATTAATTGTTGTTTTTGAAATAAATAGTTTTTTTTTTTTTAAGTGAGCGTAGTGACCGAGTACCCGAACCACTCGCCAGTAACACAAAGATTGCAATCCCGACCACACCAATAAGTTATTCTGAACTGAATTAAAGTTATTAGTCACGCTACGAGCTTTACGGTGACGGGAAACATCCAGAAGAACCTTGTATACATACATTCATACATATATATCATCACGCCAAGTCCCTAACGGGGTAGGCATAGAGCGCCAGTTCTCTCTAGACTTACATACCTCTTTCGCTTCGTCAACCTTGTATACGTTTGATAATTTAAAGTAAGCACATATACTATTATGGACTTGGCATCTATCCTGTTGGCACCTAAAACATAACTCTGGCGGAAGGTGTGTAGTAACACACTTCTGCCCGCGCTGCCTATTTGGGACCCTTGTGGGAAGGTGTGAGGATATATCAATATATCTGTGTGTCTATCCGTAACGGATTACTTTGTCAACAGTCCCTCAAACTAAAACCATTTACGTGGGGTATAATTAGAATTAATATTTCCTTAAGTTACATTTATGTTTACGTTCTATATCTATCTCTCCTTTAGGTATGTTTAGATCTTTGTTCTAGTTCCAATAGGAGGAGCTTTACCTATTTTGAGATTAGGTCAATTCATAAGGAATTGTCGTAAGGTATTATTATTTGGTGGCCAAGAAACATAAGACGACAGACGGGCAGACCACCGCCTGCTGGAACGATGACAGCGCTAAAGCGGCTGGAAACTGTGGTGGAGACTGGCTCAGGACCGAGAACACTGGCGTAGAACCGGGGAAGCTTATACCCAGCAGTGGGTGCATGTGGGCTGAAAATTATGATGATGATTATTATTATTTAATCTCCTGTAGGTAGCTTCCAAAGGAACTTTCTTCCGCGAACGCTCAGGCTGTGGAATGAGCTCCCCGTTGAGGTTTTCCCTGGAGCGTACAGCATGGAGTTCTTCAAGAAGGGTGTGAAAAGATTCCTGTAGGGTCGGCAACGCGCGAGTGATACCCCTGGTGTTGCAAGCGTCCATAGGCGGCGGTAACCGCTTACCATCAGGCGGACTGCATGCATGTTTGCCACCCATGTGGTATAAAAAAAATAGTACTAGGAAAAGGCATAAATCTTATAAATTACCAAGATACTGTTCATCTTGGTAATTTATAAGATTTATATGCTCCTTTATAACCTAATAAATATATTCGCAGCGGAAATGGCTATTGAATAGAATCTAGCCTGTCGATCCATTGCCCCTATAAAGCGAGTAAGTAACACTATTAAAGAAAATTCCAATATACACTAATGGAAACCGTACCGCGCTCACAGTATTTTGGGTATATTGCGTTAAATAAAACTGTTTTCGTTAGTTTATTGTAACGTAAAAATATTTCACCTTCAAAACTATGTTCGAAGTTAGTGTTGTTGACCTCTTAATGTTTACCAGATTTTGGGGAAATTATCCCACAATATGTTATCTCCGAGGAATTCTGGGTGTTACAACATATATATATAGATGATTATAACGATAATGCTACAGTATATATACAAATGAATGAAATAACTCTGAAATTGGCAAGCATAACTGACTGATGAATGTGAATGAAGCAAAAGGGGTATGCTAGTCGAGAAAGAACGAGCGCTCTCCCACGCGATAATATATATTTATATATATGCGTGGATGTATGAAGAGATTGATGGATGATGATGAAGTGAAAGGCGTCTGTAAGTCTAGGGAGAACTGGCGCTCTATTATCTCCAACAATATTATCGTTCTAGATTAACAGACCTCTGTCGTGATAATAGATTTGTATATGCGAATGGGAACATCAAGATTACTCGAAGCTGGCGAGCATAATGTGAAGAAGAGATTGATGAGGAGGGAGAACTGCCACTTTATTATCTAATATAGTGCCAGTTCCCTAGTGCCCTAGATTTAAAGACCTCTTTCGCTTCATCCACGTTCGTGCATACTCGCCATATTTGAATATACTTTGTGTTCACACATTTACTGGAATACTGGAATATAAAAACAAATCGTTTGATTTATCTAAACAACAAATTAATTAATAAAATTTGTTTCTACAGGAAACCGGGAAAAATATTCGAGGGTGTTTAATTAGCTTATTCGCCATACGATAACTGGCAGTATTTTTATTGCCTTTTTAACTAAGAGATTTATACGAAAATCAAGCAGAGATTTGGGATTTTTCGATGTCTTTTACATAATGCAAAGACGTTCCTCATTTTGTAATTGTGGTATCACTTTGTGCAGTACGGTTTCATTGAGAGTGAGACATGTATTGAGACATTGAAATAAAACTGCGTTTATTTTAATCGCAATCGCAAAGGAGTTTCCTTTCGCGAACCCTCTGTGTGGAGCTCCCCCTTGAGGTTTTCCATGGAGAGTACAGCATGGAATTCTTAATTTTTTTTGGTGTGGAAAGATTCCTGCAGGGTTGGTTGCTAGCGAGCAATACCCCTGGTGTTGCAAACGTTTAAACGGCAGCGGTATCCGCTTACCATCAGGCGGAAGCATCTTTGTTTACAACCCGTATTGTATAAAAAAACCCTTAATAAGGTCTTTATAAGAAGTGACATGTAGTTTGATAAATAACGATATAAATATAATAAAGATAGCTAATAATTTGTACTACTGCTTAGGATTGCTAACAAGTTCCATATATATATATATTGAGAATTATGACATGGCGTATTTTAATACACATGCCAAATTAATATGATGAAATCCTATTGATTATATAAGTGCGAAGGGTTGTCCTCTTTAACGAAAACA
>JACCPG010009292.1:0-12769 GCA_016069955.1 Drepana arcuata | reverse complement strand
AAAGTAATAAATTATTACTAAGAATCACTTTACCACAATGATGCCGAGAATTCCCACAAATTTCACTTACCCGAGCTTAGGGGAAACTTTTATGGTTCGCTTAACGGCTATGAAAACAACAATACCGAGAAACAATAATGTATATTAGAGTATATTATAACAGAAGAAGTAGAGACAAAGACCTAACAATACGGCTGGGAACGGCAAGATTACTACGAAACCGGCTGACTGACAAATTCTGATGAACGGAAAAAGTCTTATTATTCAGCTAAGGTCATGCTTGATTGACACCTTAGATGATGACGGCTGTAAGGTCTAGTGGTTAGGGGTCCTGACAGTAAACACAGAACACACGTATACATACATACAAACATTATAAAATGGTCGAGAGAATGAATGAAGAACAATTGACGAAAAAAGTGTATAAGGCGAATGTGAATGAAAGTGTTGGAAAGGGTAGACATAGGCGGACGTTTCTAGACCAAATTAGGGACGTCTTGAAAAAAGGTCAGGTCAAGAGTACCCTAAACCGAAGAGCATGTATGAAGAGAATAATGAAAGTGGACGAAGCGAAAGAAGTTTGTAAGGATCGTAGCAAGTGGAAAGAAGTGGTCTCTGCCTACCCCTACGGGAAAGAGGCGTGATTATATGTATGTATGTATAAAATGGTCATATCAGTATAACGTACACGTTGCTACAGAAGAGCCTCTAACACAGGCCTGCCTTGCTTAAAATGAGACGGGTCACAAATTAGTGTGAGTGAATCAAGATTTTAGATTAAAGAAATATACTTCATAATTTGCACTGATAAAATATAGCAGTATTGTTGAGCATCAAACCCTTGGCGGCTATATTTTTATTTGCTGTAAAAATTGACAAATAAAATATTATTCGTGTATTACGTAGAGCGTCTACGCCGTAGCCGCTCTACGCGGTGCTACAGATATTAGTTGGCTAAGCGAAGCACGTAGCGTACAGCTGGCTTGTAGTACAGTAATAATACGCATGGTATAATTTATTAAGGACTACCAAATGAATTTTGCCCTTTGTTCAAAGTAGCAATACTTTAGCGAAATGAAAAAAAGGGATTTTAATAAATGTACGAAAGTGTAATTGAATATGTCCTGTCCACGATGCGATATTGGTGCCTACTTTATTGTACGGCAGGGAATCCTGGGTATGTCACAGGAAGTATAAAAATAGCTTTAATGCATTAGAAATACTGTACAGATTATGCGGCTCTGAACACTAAATTATGTTCAGGTAATCCAGCTTCGTGGTACCAAATTGTGTTTGCGTGATCTGGCTTGGCGGGATTACCTCTTGGTTGAGTTTTTGATTTGTAGGACCAATTCGTGTGGATCCTTTTTATTGAGGCGTTAGTATACTAACTGAACTTCACTTTATTATGCGTGAGAAATGAAATCCAGCATTATGCGAATATACTAATTTAATGTTGTGTGTTACAATACAAAAGGCGCGAAGAAGTGAAAAAATGTGTTATGTCAAAGTAGCATTTGGCGGCAACTGAATGTTAAGGGGAAGCCATTTTAGGTGGCACAAATTCTGTTAAGGCGACGTCGGTTGGTTCAGTTATGCCTGAACATGCCCCCGGCCTTGGAAGCAGCGGCGTCCAATATCTTCAAATGGAGGACAATTCGGTCAAATGAGCATCTGATGTTTCCCGTCGCCGTCTGTATATCAGCAACTCCATCCCTTCTTCTCCTGGAGATGATGACAGGATGCGTCTCAGGTTCCATGTTAGTGGCGGAGTGTTGTCATTTTCCATCGATTCCACAAGTGCTGTCGAATTTGTTCCAGCCTTTGATAGCGTGTTAAACGATTGACAAGGGTATCAGTCATTTGTTCAGGTGCTGGCGCTGTAAGTAGCTGACCAACCAGGAAATGAGCTGGACATAGAGGAATCGGATCATAGTGATCGGTGAACATAGGACTCATTGGAGGTGAATTAAGGATAGGTTCAATCTGTGTCAGCACCGTGCGGCATTCTTTAAAAGTTAAGTGTGCGTTGTCAACTACTCGTAGCAAGTGAAGGTTGCACGATCTTACCCTAGCCTTCAACAATCCACCAAAATGAAGCGCAATGAGTGGAATTAAAGAGGAACGTATGTCTTGAATAGATGCGTATTAGACATATCATAAGACCAAAAAGATAAAAAAGTTGTAAATTCATTAGCGAGACTAACAAAGTTCCTACTGTTATCCGAAACAATGTCAGAAGGTTTAGGTACTACGTCGAGCAATAAATCTCTTTTACGCGAGCAGGAAGGCATCAGGAGATAGGTCGTTTGCAAGTTCATATATGTTACTCTAATAAGAAGCGAGCCCCTGCCCTTTCGGTTCACCATGAGCACTGGCCTAGTGTAAGCTACACCGTATCGCAAAATAGATAGCTAGGAGTGATTGGTTCTTGCAGTAGGTTGCCCATCAATGGCGAAAAGGCTTTACCTCTGAATCGAGCACAAGTCATATAGATATGTAAGTGCCTACAGTGCGTTTGTCTAAGTTCCTCCTACTAATATTCCCCCGAAAACGACCCTTGATGCTATACCTAACCTGACCTAACTAGCGTTGCGTGTTCAAGGTTGCCTTGAGGATACCAATTATTCTGCGAGTATGATTGATAAAACGTAATTATAACGGTAACATATGCATTGTGACTGCATAGAAAGAAGCGTTTAGAAGTGAGCTATGCATTTTATGTCGCGATAATAAATTAATGCAATGACTTCTAAATGAAGTATGAACGTGAAAAGAAGCGTATCGTTTAGTCGTGAAGAAAACGATGTGTTTGTGTGTGTATATACACACATGCTCCGGATGCGGGTTCGGAGTCGTGTCGTGTTAGACTACCAAGTAACGATAGAAATATTATAAAACAGGACTTAAACTATACCTATTAATTATGTGTATGGTCATAGTTTTATAGCCCCAATGGATGCGTATATATTCTAAACGATTGATAGGACAAAACTGTTTGTATTGATTGTATAGTAAAACTGCGTATTGAAAGTAATCTTATTGTTTTATAGTACTTACATAAATCGACGTCTTGTTTGCGAGTACGTCTGACCTAATGTGTTAGAAGACACTTTGAATGGGATGCGAACACAGGACCGACCGTCATTGTTGCGTGTGGTGGTACTTCCAGAATATTGTTTATGTGTTCGCTTTTCATCGGTATATGTGTATCGAAACGGTAGCTCCTCCGGTTCTCGGAATTGCCTTAACTGCGCATTAATTGACTGGGAGAAGTTACATTGAATATGCTTATTCTGATACGATGGATAATTAATAGATCCCGAAATAATCCAACCTAACTTTGTGTTAACTAACATCGGCCCGTTAGGTAGTCTGATCTTATCGGTTCCTATCAAGTCCCAGAAAATATCTGCACCTATGAGCAGTTGAATATCTGGAGACTCATAAAACTGAGGATCTGCCAGTTCGATATGTGCAGGTATATGTGATGTTAATTGTGCGTATTGTAATGACATCGCAGGCAACGTAGACGTAATGTTAGGTAAAACGAAACATTGTAAATGCGTTTGATAAGGGTTGGTGCGCGATTTGATCTCGACATCACATAATTGCGTGGTTGTAGTGACCGAGTTACTAACACCTATAACTTCGTGAGTGGACTGTATTGTTCGCGTTTGTAAGAAATCGCATAGTGACTTTGTGATAAAACATCGCTGACTACCATTATCTAAAAGTGCGCGTATTAGATGATAGTTGTTATGTTTGTCAGCGATGTAGACTAACGCGGTAGATAATAAAACAGGTTTGACATTTGACTGCGTGCAATGAGCATTGTAAGCTTGAACTGAACGAATATGCTTAGAGTAAGCGCAGGACGAGCGCGGTGCTATTGACGGTTGCATACCTATGGCGGCAGCATTGACCACCGGCTGCGCACTGGCAATACTCACATTCGCATGGGAAGAGTGCGGTGTTACGTTTTGAGTGGAATCACCTAAGATGCTTGCTGGATGAACCAACGAGTTATGTTTCTGATTACACATACGACACGGTCCTAGCTTACAACTATCCAAAGTGTGACCTGTACGTAAACAATTAATACATAACTTCTTGTCTTCAATAAATTTCAGTTTAGAATCAAGCGTGTAATCAAGAAATTTCTGACAATAATATAGAGCGTGATCTGCGTTACACAATATACAGAGCTTTATAGTAAAATTACGTGAAATACGATTTTGTGGTTTATCTGTGACAACATTGCAATGAACCTTGTGTTGTATCTGTGGGTAACTTCCCTTACTGTGCGATAATTGTAATGTTTCTAACATATCAGCTCGATCTTTGAGGAATTTTACTAAGTCATCAAAGCTAGGTTGCGTTTGTATATGACTATTTCTAGAAAATAAAGTGCCTTTGCTTTGTTCCCATTCACGTTCAGTAGTAGGATCTAATTTAGAAACAACTAAATAGTTAATGAGTGTGTCCCATGAATCAGTAGGCTCACCGAGTATTTTCAAAGCGCGTAAATTCTTTAACACTGTATCTATAAGTTTTCTAAGCAAAACGGGGGACTCTTTGTTGACACTCTGCATAGTAAAAAGTGATTTAATGTGATTATGAACTAATAATCTGCTGTTGTTATATCGATTCAGAAGTAATTCCCAAGCAACTAAGTAATTATCATTAGAAAACTCTACGGAATCTATGACTAACTCTGCGCTTCCCTTGAGGGATGATTTCAGGTAGTGATATTTTTCTATCTGACTGAGATCGTTAGAGTTGTGTACTAACGACAGAAAAGTATCCCTAAACTCTAACCACTGCTCATACGAACCGTCAAACGTGGGCATCGCGATGGTAGGTAATTTGACGGAATTCCTTTGGTGGCTACATTTATTGGAAGAGCTAGTGACTTGATTTGCATTTAAAATATCCTCAGCCTGTGCTATAATGCTGTAGTAACTATCTTCGAATAGTTCTCTTTGCGTTAACTGCTCATCCACGTCAGAGGCTTGTTCCTCGAGCTTAGTTTGTATGTCATTAAACTCCCTAAACAATGTGCTGGCTCCTTGTATGCGCAATTTGAGATTAATGCATATCTGACTATTCAAATCTACATCTTTAATAGTAGACAAATAGTTTGCGAACTTAGATAATCTACCCTTTACAATCCCGCGCTTTTTCACCAACTCATTAGTGATGTTAGTGATATCACTTGTATTAGGCCTGCAGGGGGTTTTATCTCGTGGTTGCACGCTCATTTTGGTGGAGAGTAAAGATGTTATGGTACTCACGTGTGATTGTTAATAGCGAAGACGGCTGGCAGCGTAGTTGGTTACGCTCTGATATATATTTAGATAGAAACTTGTGACTGAAACAATAGTAAGGTATGTAAAGCACGGTACTAAACACAGAGGAAGTGGAGATATAGTTGAATTAGCGGGAATGGCTGGCCGGCCGTATCTATAATGCGCGTTTCTTGATATGGTAGCACAGCTTCCTTCACAATCTTCGATTTGTCTTGGATAAAACTTCAACTTCTCCTTGGCTTCCTTTCTGCAAAAGCTGCTTTACGTCTTTGAAATGCGCTGAAGGTCGATTTTGTTCTAGTGTTCGGCTCCGAAGGACCAAATTATGTTCTAGTGTTCGGCTCCGAAGGACCAAATTATGTACAGATTATGCGGCTCTGAACACTAAATTATGTTCAGGTAATCCAGCTTCGTGGTACCAAATTGTGTTTGCGTGATCTGGCTTGGCGGGATTACCTCTTGGTTGAGTTTTTGATTTGTAGGACCAATTCGTGTGGATCCTTTTTATTGAGGCGTTAGTATACTAACTGAACTTCACTTTATTATGCGTGAGAAATGAAATCCAGCATTATGCGAATATACTAATTTAATGTTGTGTGTTACAATACAAAAGGCGCGAAGAAGTGAAAAAATGTGTTATGTCAAAGTAGCATTTGGCGGCAAATTCGAATGTTAAGGGGAAGCCATTTTGTAGGCACAAATTCTGTTAAGGCGACGTCGGTTGGTTCAGTTATGCCTGAACAAATACGATCCCGTCGTTTAAAAATTAGAGATTCGCTAAACAACTGGCGTGAATGAGGTTGTGATTGTAAATATGAAGAAAGGCATATTACGTTGGTTTGGACTATATATCCAACCAAAGTAATATATAAAAGGATGAAACAAGATTGATGAAACAGATATACAAAGCGAAAGTGTGTGCAAGAAAAGGCAGAGGAAGACCAGGTTCCAAAATATATCAAATCGACCGGACGCTTAAGAACGGGAACGTCAAGAGTACTCGAAACTGACGAGCATGTATAAGGAGACCAATGAATGTGGACGAAGCGAAAGAGGTATGTAAGTCTAGAGAGAACAGGCGCTCTATACTCTCTGCCTACCCCGGTTTCATACACCTGTATGAAACTCTCTGCGTGTTGAAATGTGTGCTTATTTACGAATGTGTAGTGAAGTGAAGTAATACGCATGTCTAGACATATAATATTATTTTTTATTTTTCTGTCTAGTTTTAGATGGAACATATGAATTAATTTCGCCAAGTTATGGGTTTGCAGAGCCGTCGCGGCCAAGGGGTTAGAGTAGTTGCTTGTGACACATAGATAGCAAGCTCGAATCCAGGCTGTACCAATGAGTTTTTCTGAACTGAAACAGTCTGAACGGTAATTAGTCTCACCACGAGCTTTATGGTGAAGGAAAACATCGAGAGGAAACCTGTATAAGTTCCACATAAATGTCTGTATATAAGTGCTTACTAGTAGAGGTTGAACCCTATTCAAAACTGGTGATTTATGCCTTCGGCAAGGTAATGTCAAACATCGCTGCCCCGAGCTACATGGATATCGAGGCTCACACGATCAAAGATTAAGTAAAATTATAGAAGTAACAGCATAATATCGTTCTATTTATCGGAGTATTATACAATATAAAATATCTTGCGGTACACCTGCGTAAAAATAGATATTTTTAATAAGAAATTATTCATGTCGTGTGTGTTAATCCTACTAATAATATATCTGTGACTATCAAATTCCGTTCAAAAGTTTTTGCAGGAAAAAGAAAGTTACTCTAATGCAGAGAGCATTAGAGTAACTTTCTTTTTCCTGCAAACTTTCGTATTTATAATATGTAAATATCGAGTAGTTCTAGTAGTTGCCTGCAACACAAATATTGCAAGTCCACATTCCGACTGTACCACCAATGTTTTTAACTTAAGTACGATGATTAGTCACACTATGAGCTTCACGGTGAAAGAAAAACATCGAGAGGAAACCTGCATACGTTTGGAAAAAGAAATTCAAAGGCGTTTGTATACTCTTACTTGAGTAGCGGCAATAGACTCGCCATCTGTCACGTTGGCACCTTAAATATATCTCTTGTGGAAAGTGGGTAGTGGGTACCTACACACCTCTTCCTACCCATTCAGAACCCTTGTGGGAAGGCGTGAAGAAGATGCAATAAAAAAACAAAAGCGATATAGAAAAGACTAAAGCCATGCTCCCTGTGCATACGATGTAAGGTCAAGGCCTGATTATATATTAATATAATATAAGGAAATACCACTAACTACTTATGAAAGAGGTCAATGAATCTAGAAAATTGGCTTATCACTTCTACTCTCTCTGCTTACCTCCAATGGTCTCGATGTGATTATACATATAACTCATGTCTATTCAATCTATAATCTTCCCCGAAGCCGGTTTTTCATAGGTAAATATGGCTTTCCATAAATAGTGTATTTCTATTAGAAATTCACCGATTAGTCTTTGCAATGCAACCCGTCAACTAGCTGCAGGCCGCGATAGGCCCACAGACAATAGCCGTCACTGGACTGTAAACGAGATAGGGACCTTAAATTAATTAATGGTGTAGGGTAGATACAAATCTTTTGTTCCATTATAAATAAAGGTCTCATATTAGATATGTACATTTGCTTTATTGCGGGGCTCAGAGGGGTCATGGTTGGTCACACTGATATATAGCAAGGGTTGACTTGAATGTCACGGTTGGTGGCCAGAAGCAGGTGACTGCGTACTTCGATTTTTTATATTAAAATTAAAACTTACTGCTTGTCGACTAATTAGATCTTTTAATGCCAGTCCAGTGTTCTTATCCAGTGATTTAATATGAAAATATAACTTTGCAGATTGATCGTGATCTGGTCAGTGGTTAGAGCTGCTGCCTGCGAAACTTGAGGTCGAGGGTCGATTTCCACTTGGGGCAGATATTTATGTGATGAACACGAGTATCTGTAACTTAGTTTTGGAGTCCTTTATGGTTGTATACATCTTTATTGCCTTAGCCAGTCACGGATGTCGACGTATAATTCATGGTAACACCAACACTTAACATAATCGCTGGGAATATAAAGTATAATCTTATAATGAATTTAAATTGCAAAGCTGAATTCTCGTATACTGTGTATAATTTATTCAAAAAATTGGGTCGAAGTTAAGGACGAGGAAGAATTGTTATCATAAATCTACGTAAACATTAAAACCGCAAAGATATGAATAAATTAGAAGGAATTTCTGCGGGAACATTTCATGGATATCAATTAAAAATTTTCGTTCTTCTAACTGAATATGCGAATTCATTTGTTATCGTATTGCTAATTATTACCCGACTACCGCAGGAAGTATGGCTATGTATCGGTACGAGTTATCTAATAACAGATAGTTAAAACTTTAGTTTTTTAGAAGGTCTACCCTTCTACCACGACTATACGAAGGACTGGTAAATGTAGATGAAGCGAAATAGGTCTGTAAGTCTATAGAGAAATAGTCTTTTACATTTTCCTATCGAGCCGTGTTGGCCGAGTGGTTCGAGCAGTTGTCTGCGACGCAAAGGTCACAAGTTCGAATCCCGACTGTACCAATGAGTTTTTCTGAACTTAAGTACAGTGATTTGTCACACCACGAGCTTTACGGTGAAGGAAAACATCGAGAGGAAACCTGCATACGTCTGAGAAGAAATTCAAAGGCGTATGTATAGTCGTAAAGTTTGAGTAACGGCGCGATGGACTCGCCATCTGTCACGTTGGCACCTAATATACCTCTGGCGGAAAGTGGGTGTGTAGGTATTACCTATACACCTCTGCCTACCCCTTCGGGGACCCTTGTGGGAAGGCGTGAGGATATATTATATAATTATTATTTATTTTCCTGTCAATGCAAGTTCATAATGACACTCGTGCCAGAATTTACACTGAGGTTGGTACATTAAAGCCACAAGTTGACCCATATTAACAAACTTGGTTCGTGGTGGGAATGCTGCCCACTCGCTTGTTTGTCGACGATCAAAAACAGTAGGCGGACACACGGACACCGTATGAAGCCAACAATTTTACTCATATCTAGACTTAGACAAGAGAGGCTTAGACTTAGGTTTTCCAAAATTTTGTCTTAGCTTAGATTTCGCTGTAGGTAGGTAGGACATCGTGTATATAATAAAATAAAATAACGGTATATGCTCTTTTCTTGGAAAACCACAAGTACCTATGTACCTCACGACCCCTTACAACTACTTTGATATTTCAAGGACCTTCCAATTTATTTTTTATACCACTTAGGTGGCCAACACGCTTGCGATACGTCTAGGTAGATGGTAAGAGGTTACTGACGGCGATAAACAATTGCAGCTCATTCCACATCCTGAGCATTCGTGGCAGGAGAGGCATTTCCTAGAATATACAGCGCTGATTGAAGAAGGTTGTGAGGAGATTTCAATGGTCTTTATCGCATGACGATACCGCCCGCTGTAACAAAGAAATGAAGATATAAAACAACCCATCCCTTTATAAACTTGTGAACTGTATGTCCGTATTTTCCAAACACGTACAATGTTAGTGAATTCTTGTGGAAAAAAACCACTACAAACTTCTTTATTCGTGGATTAATTTACAGGACGTTTGTTTTAATATGTGTGAAAATACAATATCTTCCCGATTGTTTAACGGGTCATTTATTTTAGATAACATTTGCCAGCCAAATAATTACGGCGATCTCGTTATCTCACGAACATGACACGCATCTCTGAATTTATTGTCATAATTCTAACTCATGATTTTGTTTATACCTACATATTTAATTTATCCTCACGCACAAAGGGTTCTTAAAGCCGTAGAAGTAAGCTGTTAGAATGCCATATATCTAATCATTGGAGATATATTTACGCTAATCGCCTCCTATATAGTGATTTCTCACGATGTTTTCCATCACTTCAGCAAGTTAAATTTAATAGTAATATATGAAGAGACTGATGAATGTGTATGAAGCGAAATAGGTATGCAAGTCTAGGGAGAATTGGCGCTCTATTCACTCTGCCTACCCCATTAGGGCCTCGGCGTGATGATATGTAGGTATGTATGAAAATCGAATACTTAAACTCAACTTCAAGCTTCAACATGTCAAACGCTTAAATCTTTGTTCAACCTTGCCATGGTTAAGATCTGCAACAATGGTTGTATAGATAGTTATGTATAAATAAATATATAAAAAATGGTATCGTTGCGAGATCTCGTCACGAGACAGCCATTGGGTCGGCTTAGCGACAAATATCATGTAATCCACAGGTTGAGTGGGACATTTGCAGAACAATCACGTAGTGAACTTATGAAGGTAGGTGCTGTACATTGCGCGAGTTACTCAACGTCGTGTTATCATATGGACATCTTGCGTGTGGGATGACCTCAATTTTGGCATTCTAAAGGACTTTTTAAAAGACACGACTGCGAGAGACGAGAACACAAGACTGCTGATGCCTTTACAATCACGCCCTCATTCAAGCCAGTTGATTTGCGAATCTCTTCATTGCGGATTCGATCTAATATCGTTACTCCGCACATTTTTCGAAGAGATCGCATCTCAACTGCATTCAAGCTATTTTCATACTTCCTCTGACATACCCAGGATTCGCTGCCATACAATAAGGTAGGTACCAATATCGCGTTGTGGACAGCAACTCGACTTTTACGGCCCATCAACGCCGACATGGCTCCATTCACCTTATTTCCGGCAGTTATTCTTCTATCCTCCTTATATTTATATTTATTTAGGACTTATTCTAGGGTATGAGATACTATAACTCGGCCCTCCCACTCGGGTCCCCGAAGCGGTTGACAGAGGTGTATAGGTAGTGCCAAAAGAACCAATTACCGCCAGAGAAAAAAAATAATAAGTGCTATTGTGACGGATGGCAAGTCCATCGCCGTAGTTCAAATACGACTATACATACGTCTTTTCATTTCTTCTTAAGCTTATGCAGGTTGTATGCTCGTGATGTGTCTAATCACTTCGTCCAGAAAAGTCCAGAAAAGGTCATTGGACAGTCTCGATTCAAACTTGCAATCTTTGTGTTGCAGGCAACTACTCGAACCAATCGGCCACCACGGCTCTGAAGAATTTGTAAGAGCCGAATCCTTCAAATAGAACACTATAGACTTACAAACCCCTTCACAAATTTAAGAATATAAACATGTCTTAAAAAACTAATAAAGCATGGCCCCCAGCTAAAAGACTTACAACACCAAAACTCATTCAAAGATATATCCTATTCGTTTCCCTTACATACTTTAGAGAGGGACGTGAACAATTTTTCCACTATTTAGTAAGCTGAAATTGTATTACATTTCCTCGAAACAGACTTGTTGAGACCATTTCGAGAAGCACTACTTTGTACCGCGCCTAAGGCTGATGGATTTACTTAGACGTGTGAGGATTCACAAAGCATTTTGTTGGTTATAGACATCATTTCTACCACTACGAATGTTTATCTACACCTTTGTCAAAATTTTTCTTCTGTACGTGTGTTTTTCACTGAACTTCTCCTTAACGGCTGGACCTGAAAATGTCTGTGTGCCTTCAGGTGGATTTGATAATTGGTCGTGTTTCAGGAAATTTTACTTTTTCACACGGGCAAAGCTGGGCGGGACAGCTAGTCTATATAAACTCGCTGTCTCGTAGCGTATATATATATATATATATATATATATATATATATATATATATATATATATATATATGTCTGTCATAGAGTCGTAAACGGATGGACCGATTTTAATTAAATTTTATGTTTCTTCAGGTGGATTTCAGAATGGCTTAGATTCACAATGGGACCCGATAGGTGGCGCCACTGAATCCGTGGCTTTTATTTTTTCACCCAAGCATTTTCACCAAGGTGGCAGGACAATTATTTCATAATAATTTTTTATTATTAATTTATTATATATACTTATCTATAATATCATATCATCAATTTATTGCACAATTAAAATCAGTACTCAAGAAAATAATAATGATTATTCGGACCAAATAAAATGTCGACGGTAGCAATGCCGTGCGTCAATCAAAATGTCTTAAGAAGGTTATACAGCTGGGCAAATGCTCAATTAACTAACAAATTGGGTTCCCCTGAACCATACCGTAAGTAATATAGCTCGGGTCAAACGTACCCGAATATAATTGGAAGGTAAATTGCACTGAAAGGGCCATGGACAAGACTTTTTGGCTAATAATGCTATCGATAAAGGTCCTGGGATTGCAGTTAGGTAAATAGCCGTGGAGGCCGAGTGGTATGGGAAGTTGCAAGCTCGAATCCCGACTGTGTCAATGAGTTTTTCGTCTTCTCTATTCTTGAAATCGATCTGTATATATTGTTCTGTTGATCTATATCGATCGATCTGTTGATCTATATATATTATAATATAATATAATAATATATAAATATTTTATATCCTCACA